>JADFUC010000147.1:0-17837 GCA_019722365.1 Lithospermum erythrorhizon | reverse complement strand
TTTCTATAACCCATAAAATTTCGGGGATCTCTTCAAAATCATCAAACTCTCTACTCATCCACAACAATAGATCAACTGGGATGCTGAATGACTAACTCTCGTTGCTTCACATCAAGGCCATCCTCGCCTACACCTTTCTCCCAAAGACGCCGACCAGCCTGCTCTACTCTTCAAAGACTCGGCCCACTCGGCACCTCTCGTGGCACGAGTCACTCTACGCTGCCTACTCTCGGTGGCATCCTCAATGTTTGGTGAAACGAAAGTTAAAAGATTCGCACTTCAATGAAACTCAAAACGTGAATAACCCCTCTGACAAACTTGAAAGCCCAAAGTACACAACAATAATGCGATACCACGTAAGGAGACACGAACCCAGCCTGATCACCAAAATTGTAACGACCCGCCTACCGGCCGCCCTAAGGTTAGAATCATCCAAATCCTAGACACCAGAGTCACCAAATCGATGGATGACTCAAATTTAAAAGACACACCTGTCCCAAAATAAACCAATAAAATAAGATACATCTGAAAAAGAACAGTTTTTAAGAAAATGATCCATCGTGGTGTTTCCTAACCACACAACACAACCTATATACAACAATCGACCAAAGTACAAAATATCAACATACAACCTACCGATATCAAATAATAACAAATGTAGAACCGAACTACAATAAAAAATAAACGACAAGAAGATCGAGATCTACCGCCACCACTTAGGCTTTAAGGCACGATCAATTAACGTAATTCGAAACGCTTATACACTGACTGCTTACCTCGGCAATAAATAAAAATGCCGCCCATAGCGAAAAGGGTGTAAGCTGCGAAACATAGTGAATACTTATCTCAAGAGTGGCAATTAACCCACACTCGCACTTAGTGTAGTTAAAATAATTAATTCCTCAAGATAGATAAATTGAGTACATGTAACTTTATATAACGTAAGGCCATAATATATAAGTCATTAGTGAATTCATTATCAAAATGCATAAATTTATAGGCTCATCAACTAACATAAATATTCGGAGCAAGCGACAATAAAACGAGCAATCATACATTTCAAAGAAATCAACACAATAATACCTAAACGAGTCCACACGACTTACTCTATCAACCAACCATAAGACATCACACTAACCTAAGAGACCATCCAACTCCACAATTGTGCAACAACACTAGTACTACTCAAATCCATAACTACAACTCAATCAACTCCAACATTCGAGAACAATAACCAAGGTACCAATCAACTCAACACATTCAACCTCAAATTCTAAACGTCAATCAACTCAATATATAAATTCAGATTTCTACAACGACGCTCATATATAATCAACCTCAACTCTAGGAGAAACTTAGATGCCTGGCCGACACATAAGCTAACAACGCCTCTAGCAACGAGGCACGAGGCAAAAACACGACACTTATACCGAGGTATAAGTCAAATACCGGATAATACAACTCAACATACATCATCAACTCATATACAACTCATCCTACGCCAACTCAACCAACAAAACATCCTAACATCAAAATGACCAAAATAGCCCGGAATTCAACTTACCCTAATACGACTCAACTTCACCTCAAAACACCTAATAACTCACAAAACAACATACAATCCATACACAATGAATTCATATTCAACCATATAAACAAAAAATGTACATACATACATATAGAGTATATATATATATATATATATATATATATATATATATATTCATAATTTGGTGTTAATCTTACACCCAAAGTGGTGATAATTAGCTTCATCTTGCTGTAATAAATAAGGCCTTTGCCTAATTAATCCAAGTGTATTCCCACACCTAACCAAATACAACTAAAAACTATAATTACTACTTACTACCATATTAACTTCATATAAGAAACTTAGTAACAACCACGCAATCTCTAAAGTTTCAAGTTAACCTTTTAACTCATTTTAGTTCAACTTTTTAACCCTTTTCTACGACATTAAGCCGCTACCAACAAATACAACAACAATTTCAACCATCACATCCTCCATTCCAATCGGCCCCCACCACATTCAATCACTAACACTCTAACAAATTCTAATCAACCAAAAAATCACTTTCCCAAACTAATTTATCCATTTTTAACAACCTAAATTCCAAAAACCCAAAATACTACTCACTTTACCCAACTTAAATCAACATAATCTCTTCCAACTACATACAAATCAAACTGATACTTCAAAACAACTATATTAAGGTCCCATAACATAATAATAAAATTTAAAGGCGATTTGGGAAAAAATCAACAAAAGTCAACTCACAACATTCAACACATTTCAATCCCAAAAATCGATTATTATAACTTCCAACCACATAATCCAAGCTTAGATGATACTTCTATACCAGTTAAAACTCTCAAATTCATAATAGTCAACAAAAGTCAAACTTCCATAACTTAAAATACAAAGTTTTACAACGTTTACCCAAAAGCAGAGGATAACGTAGGAAGATGAAACCAACTTTGTATCTTCGAGTCACAAAGGAAGATAGATAATGGAATAAAAAATTCTAGGGGGGATTTGATGAACTCTGCCAAAGAATCTGGGGAGTATGGGCTTTAAGATACCTGATTTAATGACGATAAGGTCATGAAAGATATTTTGAGAATGAGTTAAGTCCCTTTCGATTGAGGTTTTATTTCTCCACTTCTAAGTTTAAATCTTAATGAAACGTGTTTCAAATGTATTATTTCCCCGTGACATACCATTACCCATCTAATACTAGTCTCGGTATATCGATTTTATTCCGAAAAGTATTTATACTATTCGGTCCTACCACCAAACGACTATAAAAATATAATTTAACTCGCTTAGCGTGAATCGTTTATTTATTAGATGACCTAATTGGTGGATCGGTGATGAATGGTGATATCGCCTACCGCCATAAAGCTTCTGGTTACAATTGCGTGTTTAAAACATACACCAATGATTTATTTAAAGAAGTGTTGGCTGAGATTTACCTATTAATTATAATTGCCGGAATGAAGTACTTTTAGAAAAACTCTATTACTGAAAGATGTAATGCATACTCTGTTCGAATTCAATGATTATGCTCGTGCGATAATTCCTAACAATTCATTTGCTACTTTAGTAAATGTGATTACATAAACATAACGTTTGATTATATTAATTGTAATTACTAGTCAGGTTCTCACGATAATATCGGAGATTATGGCGGGTTTCTAGATCTTCTCATAATAGTTATCATAATATTAATGGTCTATTTATACTATTATACGACTGCTATTATTTGAGCCTAGAAGGTCACACATATACAATGATGTCGAGTTACATTTCATGTATGAAATTAAACTATGCTTGCTAAATTGGAAAGTTGATTGTAATTAACGAGTTTTCTAATTGGACATTTTATGAGGCGTTGCTTATACGTTGAGGAGTCAATTAATTTGACTTGTTGTGTTTCACCACTAGTTAGCCTCATTTAACTATCGGGCCTAGGGTTCTAGTATATATACCTGACGTTTTTTCATAATTGAAAAATAATGCAACATAATAACTCAAAACCTAATCGTAGAAAATGTTGTAACGACTCCACCTGTGTCGGCCGCCTGATGTTAAGATCATCAACAACCCCAGACACCGTGAGTCACCAAATACGGATAACATATAAAAAGAATACATTCGATGAATAATAATACTTCTTTAGTCCATCATGTGATCTAACACATCCCAAAAATAATATAACAACAATACAAACAAAGATCACCCCGAAATATACAACCAACAAGTATCTTAGTATCCACAATACATCATAATAATAAGATGGCCATGGCTAATAACCCCCGGTATATACAACATAAAAAGAGTTCTAACAAAGATAACACGAGGAAAAGATATTAGAAAGACCGGCTGAGGACTCCTATGCCACCACCACCTCACCTACGATCTTAATCCGTTAAATTGGCCAATGTAGCCCTCAACAACCTCGACGATCAACTCCTAAACCCGGTACAAAACCCATCCAAAGAGATTGTGAGTGTTCTGCTGAACTTAGTGAATACAACCACAAATGGTATCCTACCATATAATCATAATTATATATAAAAAGCATATGTATAATATTAAACTGACTATTCAGTCACCAACATCGCACGATCAAATATTCATTCAAACGGAGCAAGACAAACAAAGAAGGTTAACCCAAAATGTACAACATCAAAACCTCCATCCACATATCCACTTCCCAATCACACATCCACCAATATACACACATCACCCAACACACATATATATACATCACAATCCTCCCGACCTGAAAGCTACCACCCAATACGATATCACACCAAACCTCCGAATCACCTCTAGCTAATTTCACACACATGATATCACACCAAACCTCTTGGCGAGGCTACTCACACAATGTATATACATATACTTCCCACCCAAAATCATCCTCGCAAAAAGATACACACCAACCACATAACAATACACAACCACACGCAACACAATCATATAACACACGCGTAATCATAACAAATTTTACCACAAACTTACAACATCAATCTCAATAAATCAATATACATACCAATATAGTCACATAACAAACACATACTAAATATATGAAAGCGTTCCTACTGTGAGATTCAGACTACCTCGAGTCGAAGAACTAGAATATCTCTAAGAGTCCACTGGCTTAGGTCCTCGGCTCAACTCCTATCCAAAGCAATTATATACATTATTTACTCGACACAACATCCTCTTACAATTTATTAAATCCTCTAATTAAGTATTAGTCGTAAACCGACAACCCGTATAAGAATCCTAGTCCAACAAAAACTACCCGACATTTGAGATATATCATAAGAATATAATTTCTCCACTTAAATCTCGACATTACACAACATCTCATAATTCGTAATGAATACCATTATATATCATTAAAACACCAAACTAGTAAAACTTCTAAAATTTAACTTTTATCAACATTCTAATCGCCAACTTAACAAACTCTAAAGTGAACGACATTACGCCGTTGTCTTAACGACTAATAAAATGACAAAACATCAACCATATAAATTCTCCGTTTTCGGCCGTCATCCCCTACCTCAACCATAACACTTTAATCAAATTCTAATCAATCCAACAATCAATTCCCCAACTAATTAATCCATTATAATCAACCTTTAATTCAAAAACTCAATTACTACTCAACTTGGAATAACCTAACTCAACAATATCCTCTACCAATCAACATCAAAACATCTAACTTATACTCCAAAACAACTATATTAAAGTCCCATAACATCATAATACAATTTAAAGAAACTTAGAAAAAGTCAACCTAAAAGTCAACTAACCCAATCAATACATTTCAACCCCTAAAATCAATTATAATCACTACTAATCACATATTTCAAGCTTAGAGGATACTTCTATACCATTTCAAACTTTAAAAACTCAATTTCTCAAAAGTCAACAAAAGTCAAACTTACAAAATCTTAGAAAATATCACCAAAATTTCCAACTTCTTATCTTAACGAAAGTGTAAGATGATGGGGAAGATGAAATCAACTTTAAACGCCTTGAGCCAAAAAAGAATCGAAGAAATTGAAGAAAATTTCTGGCAAAGGGGAGAAGAGATGAAGTTGTGCCACCTCAAAGGGAAGTTAAGGAGATGAGATTTTTGTTTTCTGCTGTGGATTTATACGCTGAGCAAGGGGATGAAGATATTTAAAGAATACTGAGTCCCATTTGGTTCGCTTATATCTCCATTTTTCGCGTTTAATTTAAAATAAACCGATTCCAAATGAAAATTTCCTTATGACATGTATTACTACTATATAATACTAGTCTCGTTATATCGATTTATTCAAATTATACTGGTATTTGCAGATGAATGCCAGCGTAACGGGTTATTTTAGTCATGAGAAAGTTCGCCCCTCTTCCTCAAGAATCGGTGGAGAGCCGAATTCTTGAATAAAATTCATGTTTTTGTCTTGTTCTCTTCTTTCATGGTTTGTCCACCATCATAGCAGCAGTAGGATTCAACCCCTCTTGGTGTGGACTAACTAAAGGCACTACACTTGAACTTTTCAACAAATTCGATTAAAGGTCTTCGTGAAAGAATTGTTGCCGATTTATTTCGCTGACATCTCTGTAAGTTCTTGATCTATTTAGTTTTGTATTAATTCATATAAAGTGATCCTGGATCCATGAACGAGTTGATTAACTTCAAGTTCGTGTCATGAAAATCCTTCAGTGGCATCATGAGCTACTTTATTATGATTAATTAGACTAAAATTAATATTAAACATGTATGTTTAATTTTTGCTTTTACCAATTATATTTAATGAATTAAATATTTCATGAGATCAGCCCCATGTAGTTTATGATATATGTTTATATTTGGCATATGTTAAAGTCATTGATTATAAAATTTAATAATATTTTGAAAAGTTACTATATTTTGTTCCATGTTAAAAAATGGGGTTTATAGTTATACAAGGATTAAACCTCAAATTTTTGGAAATCCCTTTTTATGTACTGGATGTATATGATAATGTGAGGTCCTCAACAAAATTTCATAATTTTTCATCATTTTTAAGTCCACGAAATAATTATTAAAAGTTATATAAATTAAGAGTTAAGACGTGAATAATTATTTTTTGGTAAATAGTTTAAACGTGATTCTAGTTCCTCTTATTTAGAAATATTGTAAAGAGGCTCTGTGCAAAATTTCACAATTTTGTGTTGAGTTTAGGGCCTTCAAAAGGTTTTTTGAAAATTGTTTGGATTAAACCATAAAAATGCGAAAGTTATCAAAAACGAACAAGCCACCTTGCGGCGATTCCAGGCACGACCCGCCACCTTTAGGGCGGTTCAAAAGCCCCGAGAAAGCTAACTTCCTCATCTTGGAGATAGGGTGGTGCATGGAAATAGGTGGTGGGGCGTGGTGAAGAAGATAGTGAAATTGACTTAGTGAAAAGACCCGCTAGTTGTTGAGAAGTAGAAACATGAGAAGTAGCAATAACTCCTTCGACGATGGCATTGCATAAGAAATCACAGTCAACTTCAATATATTTTGTGTGCTCAGAAAATATTATATTTTTTTTTATACAAAGCACACTAACTATTGCATCAAAACTGCATAGGACGTGTGTGATGAATACCAAGACTGCAACAAATTTTCAACCATTTAAGTAAACAGGTAATTGCAACCATACACCTGTATTGAACTTCAATAGAAGAACATGCCACCGTTACCTGTGTCTTTTTTTTTCCAAGAGATATGAGAATCACCCAAGTACAACATTCAACCGGACAAGGACCGTCTTGTAAGAGAACAACTAGCTCAATTCGAGTGACACCATCGTTCTAATTGAAGATCACAAGTATATTTCAACAAAATACCTTGTCATAGACTATGTTTTAAATACTTGACAACGCGTAATGCAATTGTCCAATGATCAATATGAGGTGCATGCATAAACTAAGACAAAATATGAACCACAAAAAACAAATCAGGTCGAGAAAGAACAAATAGAGCAATTGTCCCACCAAACATCAGAAACGTTCTACATCGTCGAACAACGGACTATCAAAACTCGCCAGGAAGTTGATGAAGAAAGGTTGTGTTGGGTTTTTGGGGTATGTGGTCGAATTAGAGAGAAAGGAGAGCAGATTGGAGGATGTTCGTGTTGTCCGCGAAAAGTATATTGACATGTTTTTCCGAGGATCTCGCTAAAGCTTACCACCAATGGTGGAGGTGGAGTTTTGATCGAGGTAGTTAATGAACTGCCTCCAAAGCAGAGTCAGAGAGTTTAAGACTCGCCATGTGAACCGGCTTGATAGTGGGTTCATCGTACCGAGCGCCAGCTCAGCTTTGTGAAGAAGAAAGATGGTACGCTGAGGCTGTGTATAGACCATGTGCAAATTAATAAGCGAATATCAAGAACCGTTATCCATCGCCGGTGATGATGATCTATTTCACCACCGAGGACGCCAAGCGTGTTTTCGAAAATTGATTTGAGATACGGTTACTCGGGGCTGAAAGATCAAGGAGGGCGACATTCAAATCGCCTTTCAATCCCGGCATGGCACTACGAAGTTTAAGGGTGATGCCATTTGGGGTTGACTAACGCACCAGCCACAATATCTCATGGATTCGATTTAATCGCTGCCCAGAGTTCCCGGATAAGTTTGCGACAGTACATCGATGATATTCCTCGATCTACCTCGAGCGGCGGCGAGAGCACGGTGAGACACCGCGGGTTGTATCGAGGTATCGTGATGGCACAGTTGTATGCCAAGTTCACCAAGCAGGAAATTACGGTCGAGGCGTACGCTTCTGGCCGCGCCAGACGTGACGGTATTTGCGCTGATCCTCGGCGCGGAGGCCGTGGAATAATCGGGAGCCGAATTTCCACGAGCCAAGTGACCGAGGAGGGAGTTTCTTGGGTTTGCCCGGGTATTAAGGTGAGGTTTATCAAGGACTTCCTCGTTAATCATGACTGACGACTGTGCTGACCAGAGTGTGTTCCTTTTATTCGATGAGGATCAAGTGAGTCAGACGTAGAGTCAAGTGCGAAACTCGAATTAATGTGACCGGTTTTGGCTTTACCATCCGGCCCGAGGTTAAGCATGAGCGGATACATGGGGCCGACGGCCACACCGTAGACGTGGGTCAGCAAGGCACGCAGAATGGAGCCGCTGGACACATGCCTCGACAAATTTAAGAACCACGAGACGAATTACCCAACCTACTTCCATCTTCGAGTCAAGTAAATGATTGTCTTCACACAAAGTCGCTGAGGCATTACTTGTATGGGGTTGGGAGGCGATTTTCACCGATCATAACACGTAGAGACCCAATTAAGGCAAAGGAGCATGGACGGAGTTTATCAAATGACGCGACTATCGAGTATCACCGAATTTAGTGAGTACGCCCGAGCCCGGCGGAAGTTAAAGACCCAAAGGCAGTAGACGAAGCGTACTTGGAGTCGATTCCTCGTCAAATGATGTGCGAAGTTGGTTGCCTACGCGGGGCGTTCGAATTGCATTTCATTTGATCGAATCGCGGAGGTTCAACAATAAAAGATGATAAATCACAAGATATTATTAAAGCAAGCCGAAGAGCTGAGGTAGATCGGATTTTGTGGATTGGCGATAAGTGAGCTCGAGGATGAATGGTAGGTTGGTCGCCGTATTCGAGGAGCTTGAAGAAGGAAATTCTTTGATTTAGGCTCATAATGCTCCTTATAGTACGCATCCAGTAGCTAAAGTTAAGATGTACGGGAGCTGAGGTCGCTTTTATCAGGCCCGATGAAGAGAAAGATTGGCTGAAGCTCAGGGCGAGGTTTTTGGTTTGTCAACAGTGAAGATCGGTTACGAAAACCCCCTGTGGTGCCTGCTGGCAGCCCACTCCGATTCCCCGGAGCGACGCGATAACATCACCACGGATTTCTTTATTCGACTTCCTGGGATCGCCGCAGCGAACGTACGGGATTTGACGATCACGATGATCATCGGGTTCCGCCACTTCCTACGTGATTAAATCGATCGATGGACCAAAAGAGGCTATCAAGATTTACGCTGGATCGGATCGCTAGATTGAAACGAGGTTCCGTTGTCGATTATCTCTCGACTCGATGAGGTTCACTTCGAGATTTTGGAGGGATTTTCAAGAGGCGCTGGGGACCCGAGTTGATTTGAGTACATTTTTCCATCCCTCGCATGTACGGGCAATGGAAAGAGGACGCATCTGCACTGGGCAGGATATGCTTCGAGCGTGTGTTTTGAAGTTTCTCGTGAGTCGAGATTTACGGGCTGCCTAAGCATGGAGTTCACGTGATAACAATAGTTTTCACGCTAGTATCGGTGATGGCACCATTCGAGGAATTCTACGGGGCGGAAACGTAGGACTCAGCTTGTTGAAACGGGCAGGGAGAAGAAAGTTTATGGTTCCCGGAAGTTAGTCGGGAAGGTCGGTGGAGAGGATCGTTAATACAACAACACCAAAAACAAAGACAGACGCGTATTAAATATGTTGATCGCCGCCGAAGCGACTTTGTTTTTCAAGCTTGGGCGACGTGTGTTTTTGAGGATATCTCCATGTGGAAAGGATTACACGCGGCTCGATGAAAGTAGGCCGAGTCCCCTGCTTACATCGGAATCGCTTTGAGATTCTCAAGTAGAGCGGATCTCAGAAGCTTATCAAGCTGGGCGTTGCCTCCTGATTGGATAGAATTCATAATGCTGCTCCAATGGCTCCTGCTTGAGGAAGCATGTTCGGATGAATCTACATTCTTAGCTCTCGACATCGATGCAAACTCTCGAGGAGGACTTACCTCTTTGAGAGAAGTCGGTGAGGATTCTTTGACCGAAGGAAAAGGGGGTGAAACAAGGCGCGTGCCTTCGGTGAAAGTAAGCCAAGGAGGAATCAACGCATTTGCGAGCGATACGGGAGTCAGCAAGGATGACATGCAGGAGCTCGCGTACTCCGCAAATTTTCTGCCGCAGAGGTGTGCTTATGTAGTTGTTTTGTTTTTACGTATCATGGCCGCGAAGCCGCATAAGTTGGTTCTTCCGTGGGGTTGTTGAGTTGATAAATTTCGAGGGGCGAAATTTTTATTAGGCGGGTGGGGACAAATAACTGCCCGTATAAGTATCATTTTAATATTATTCTAGTTGCTCGCTTGGAGTGTTGCAGGTAAGAATTAAAATTTGTAGTCGTGGTTGTAGTAATATCGGCCGGGTGATAATATACATTCGAGGGTTGAAATATAATTCATGTTCGAAGCCGCTGTGAATTAAACCAAGAAGCGTAATAAACCCACAAACCAAACGACTTAAGAATATCATAAATAAAGCCTCTACCCAACCCCCCAATCCACTATTCATCTTCATCATCAGAACGCACTAACCCCCCTTTTTACTCCCTCTTATTTGGTTCGGCCAACTCCATTCCTCCCCTACCTTGATTTTTTTTTTCATTTCTTAAGTAGATCTGGCTGACCCAAATTTCCATAATTCGTTTCTCATCTCTTGATTATCAAAGGTATGTTTTTAATCTTCAAATCTCATTATTTTGTTTTATAGTTGACTATTATGAGCTTAACTTGACTTTCTTTTGAGTTTTCGGTGACTTTTAAATGGTATATATGTATCATCTAAGCTTATATTATGTGGTTAGAAGTTATAATAATCGATTTTTGGGGTCAAATGCTGCTGAATTGAGTAGTTGATTTCATGAGACTAGTTGACTTTTGAGAAAAATATAAATTGGTAAAAGTATGTTATTGACTTAGAATGAAGTTGTTTTGGAGTATAAGTTTCGATTTTATGTGGTCAAAGAGATAACATTGATACGGGTCAAAAAGTTTTAGTAAGTATTTAGATTTTTTTTTTTTGGAATAAAGGTTGTTAATAATTGGTAAATTAGTTTGAGAAAATTGATTACGTGGTCGATTGAATTTGTTTAAGTATTAGTGTGTGGGGTTGGGCAATGATTATGGGCGGGAGACGCAGGGTTGAATTTTTGTTGTTTTATTAGTTGTTTTAACACGCTTAGTAATCGTCACCTAAAGTTGACATATTGGTAACTTAAATCGTAAAGGGTTGGGAAGTTGAACTAAAATGTGTTAAAGGTTAAATTAAAACTTTAAGTCGAAAGGTCATAACCTAAGTCTCTTAAATTGGAGCATTACGGTAGGGGGCAAGAATCGTATTTCTAAGCTTTGGTTGCATGAGCGCTGAAAGGAACTTGGATTAATTAGGCGAGACGCTTTATTATTACTACAGCTGCGCAGTATTTATCTCACTCTGCGTGTATTAGATTACTTTTTTCATGAATGCGCCGAATCCCTGGGTGATAATTAAGTAGCATGTTTATATATATATATATATATATATATATATATATATATATATATATATATATATATATATATATATATATATATATATATATATATATATATATATTTGTGTCGATTGCTCGAGTATTTATCATCGTCGAGTAGTCAGCTGCGCATGTGTTTTTGGTGGATTTATAGGTGTTTCTGAGACGAGGTTGAGTCAATTAGATTTAGCTGCCCGGCCGTTTCCGTCATTTTGGGTTTCTGCATGCTTTTGTTGGTCGAGTGGCATAAAATGAATGTTATCGATACGCTGAGTTGCATTATCCGTATTTGCCTTTGTACTTCTAAGATGAAGCCACATTAGATTTGCCTCGCACTTACGAGCGCTATTGCTTACCATGCCGACAAGATAAGTTTCTCCCTCGCAGTCGAAAGCGTTGATTACATGCGCATTAGTTGTTGAAATCCGATTTATGCCGAGCTGTTTAGTCGCGGTCGAAAGTAGTACTAGCGCCGCCGATGCAGTCAGCGGAGTCGGATGGTCTGGGCTTGTTTAGACGTGATGTTTTACATTATCGTCGATAATGGCAGTCGCTGACCTAATCGGGTATCGTTGTCACCGCTTTCTAAAACGCATGATTATCATCAAGCCGACGTTTTTGTCAATGTACATATCGGAAATAATGGGCCTACGAATTTACGACATAAGAATGCTCAAGATCGATATACCTTTTATGACGCAAGCATGATAACAAACTCGCTAATGATATTTCCTTTAATACTTTCTCGAACAGATAAAGATCAGCCATATCTATCTACTTTATACCTAATTTCACTATTCTTATATTACACTGCTACGCTAATTTTCACTCTCGAGATAAGATTCACCAGTTCTCTCGCAGCTTACACCCTATTCGCCACAAGATTTCATTTGTGTCGGCCCATGCCTGGCTGGGGAGTCAAGCCAGGTGTTCGTGCCTTAAGGCTCAGTGAAATGTGACGAAATGCCATGGACCTCAATAGCCTTGTTATTTTTATCAGAGTCTAGATTTCTCATGTCGTTGTTATTCTCAATTCTTCGCATCGTAATGTCATTATATTTGCATACTTTATCATTGTATTTTGCTTGTTTTCTATGCTTAAGCAAAATACCACGACGATCATTTCCTTAAAAACTCTGATCGTGTATCTTGTTTTTATTAGTTTATTTAAGGACAAAAAGCTGTCTTTTAAATCGGAAATTATCCATCGATTCGATAACTCTCACAGTCTGCGATTGTTTCTAACTCGCGCTACCGACCTCGAGGCGGCCGTTACAACTCTGGCTCGTAAACTTCAATTCCACGAAAGATTTAAGAATATTGAAACCCCACCACACAGCTCCCTCAATTGAAGCCTCTGCTTCCCACCGCACAGCCCCCCACCACCCCCCCAAAAGCCTTAAATTAATTATAGCAGCCTCCAAACTTGATTAAAAAAAGATAGCCGCTCCAACACAAATTTCAACAAATTTAAGCACGTTTGGACAAAAACATAGTATGGAGTAATTTTTAACAAAACAACAGCTTCAACTTAGAATTTAATTGGGTGTTTTGAGAAAAAATTAGAATTGTCCAAAACAAGTGACGATTTTGAGCTGTTGTAAATTTTCACGACGATGCGATTTCTTGAGTAAATTAGAATTTCTAAAGAGTAATGTTTTGAGAAAAAATTAGAATTTTCCAAATCGTCACTTGAGTAATTTAACAAAACAACTACAAAATTAATTTATACAACTACAAATTAAAAATAAAGAGTTGTCCAAAATTCAACATTTTTGAGAAAAACTTACTGCCAGTTCACATTGCATTTGAGCATTTCTTGAGCAGCCTCCAACTTGATTAATTAATTGGATCTTTTGTTTTGTTTCGAATGAGTAGGACGGGTGGTGGTAGGTGCGTAACGTAAATTGGCATTTGAGAAGACAATGGGGCGTGGTGGTGGGCTGCAGAAGAGTCGAGAGGCGAGCTTTATTTTAATTACGTAAAATATTTAAATGCTATTTATACTTTAAACAGAATTGCTATCGATAAAACTAGTTTATTTTAATATAGTAATAATATAGTTATTTAATGTTTTGTTTTCGCGATATAAATGCAGTGAGAATATACTATTTCACTCGTATATTTGGTATAGCATTATGGCTATTTCACTAGCGTATTTTGTGAAGAAATAGGTTTAAGGAAAGTCAAGGATGCTTCTGCATGGGGCATGAAAGCTTCAGTGATCGTCTCGAGAAAGTGATACACAGAGGCTGCAGACAAGATAGAAAGTTCGAACCATATAAAAATTAAGGTTTGATTTCTTATTACCCCAAACTACGCCCGACTATTAACTCTCGCTTCCTCATACTTTCATCTTCATGTTTCAAGCCCTAATACTATCATCTCTGCTGCCTCCCTTAAAATACCTTTTTGTTAATAAAATTAATAAAAGCTCATTTAACTCAAGGATAAAGTAGGAATTATACATACATTAGATTTTTAGTGTATATTTTTTTAAAAATAAAATATTTGGGCTTCTTTAATAATACTTGAAAAATAAATAAAACTAAAAATTAAAATATCTATACCCCACCCCCACCCCCATAACCACCATCCACCAAAACACCACCACTACCACCAAACACTACCGCCACCCTATCGCCCCACCACCACCATATCACCACCATCACCTTAAAACCGCCACCCCTTCCCTTTCCCCAAACTGCCTCCCTCCCCGAACCCGACATCCTGCCTCCCGAAAACCTCTCTCCCTACCGAACCGACTCACTCCCCGCCCAAAAACCGATCCCCACCTTTGCCTCCTCCCGTGAAAAACCGACTCCGCCTACATCCTAGTATACTAGTTGCTCTCGTATGGAGTATTTCGAGGGAGAAATCGAAATTTTCGGTTGAATCGCTGAGACATGCATTTAATCGGACGGCTGGTAGCTGCTTCGTATTTAAGATTTTAAAGTTGTAATCGAAAGTGGTATAATATTATTTGGGGGATTAGAAGTTAAATTTTATATTAGACTTAAGGTTGCTAAATCGAGACGGTAATTGCTTCTAAAACCGACGAGAAAGTGAGGAATTCTGAGATATTTTTGGCACCCGAATTTTACCTGACCTTTTTATCCTTATCTTCATCATTTTCCACCACCAACTTCATTTTTTCTTTCTTTCTTTCTTCTGTACGAATGGTCATCCTCCCCTCAAATTTTTTCCTCTCGATTGCCGCCTAAATCAAGAACAAACTTCAGAATATCTTTCTCCTCGCTACTTCTCATCAGCATCTAGGTAAGAGCATCGAATCTCGGGGATATTTTAAGTTTTTAAAGAGTTGACTTTCCTTGATTTGCTGACTTTAGATCTTCAATTTATTATGGTATAGAAATGTTATCCTGCACGCTGGTGATTGAAGAATGATTTCGAGAAGTTATCGTGTTGTAAAGAAGTGTAAGTGTTATGTTGACTTTTATTGACTTTTCTTAAATTGACATTAAATGGTAATACGAGGTTAAAGGACTTTAATATAATGTGTGATGTAATTATCGGCTTCGATATGGATAGGTAGAATTTTAGTCGAGAAAGTTTTGGGAAAGTTCGTGATAAATTTTCGTGATCAATCGAGGTCAGATGAATTTGATTAATTAGTTGCTTCAATTGATTGTCGGATTGATTAGAATGTGCTGGAAGCGTTGTTGTTGGGTAATAACGTAATGACCGAATATTGAAAATGTAGTTATGTTGGAATGTTAGAAGCGGCATATCAATCTCTTGGGGATGCGATGATCGCTAGAGTTGTAAATTGAATCGCGAGACGCGTATAACACTCCTGATATAGATGTTAAGAGAGGTTATTCTACTCAGACGATTATAATGTATAAATTCTTTGAATAGAGTCGAAATTCCCATCTGAAGCATTTGGTGGATCGGGCCGAGAGTCATGACATTACTTTGGGCTCTCGAGGAGTACAACTTCAATGAATGGGACCTTTCTTACATATATTATGTTATATATTTTGTATGTGTTATCTCTCGGGGATTATTCCTCGAGCATGTGTATCAGGTGATTATGATCGATACTACGTGAACTTTGATTTATGATTCATACGATGAAATAATTCTATTTTGGGTTATATTATGAGATAATTGAGATTAAGTGATTCATATCATGCCGATATTAGCGGTTATGTGATTTATATCACGTGGATAGCCAGAATATGATTCACAAGTATGAGATTTTGTGTGGCTACGTGGTCATAAGGCCGCTACAATACGTGTTTGATTGCTTGTGTGTTACTAAGGGAGCGCGACTCGACGAGGCTCGGGGCGTGGAAAGCATATTTGTGAGTCGCCTGCGGATTCGGAGGTTTCAAAAGCGATATGCACATACTGGCGGGCGTGAAATGGGTCGGGAGGATTTTCGAAAGCAGTGCCTCATCCGACATGCTGAGGCGATTCCTCATATGTGTATTATCGGAGGCGGATTCCTCATGTGCGATATTCGAGGTGATTCCTCATGGCGTGTGTGTATTATTTGGAGGCGGATTCCCTGCGCGTGTATTATTTGGAGGCGATTCCCCTCATTCGATGCCTTTGTGTGCCGAAATCAAGCTTCCCTTGAATGAATATGCTGCTATTTATGACGATAAGCTCATGTGTATAGTTTTATGTAACATCGTATAAGAGGATTCTTATTTTTGAAGTCAGTGACTATTATTCATCAGGTGGCTCGTTGATGATAAGCATATATTATTTATATAAGTACGAATATGTATACAATCTCAAATTCGTGGTATTTGTATTCACTCAAATTTTAATAAATTTAATTTCTTTTCTCTATGGGCGGCGTTATGCCTAGGTTCCAAGAGGCCGACGCTGAGGTCGCTGAAGTTGCATCGATAGTCGGGCAGATCAAGATCGTAGACGAGGCGGTGGAAGTGCATATGAATTCCTCATCACCATTTCCCTTTGTTGTCGACATTTGTATATTGTTGTGACTCGGGTATTGTATTCTTTACTGGTGGGGTCTCGCTTGTCATACTTTCCCTATGTCAGTATTTTGGATTCTGTACTTGAGTTGTATAATTAAGGTGAATTTGTATTATGTTGTTCGTTGTTTTATCAGATATGCTGCGCCTTCACCACGATGGACAAAAGTGTATTTTTATTATTATTAATGTCAAATGAAGTCTTTTTATGTCATATCCATCGACGGCGACCTAAGCAGACAAAGTTGCCATTTACCTTAATCTGCGCGGCCGAATTCGCGGTCGTTACAATTTTGGTATCGAGCTTAGGTTTCGCTTCTCGTGGCGCCCCGTGGTGGTTAGCGTGCCTGTGTAAGCATTTCTATCAAGCGGCCTGTGATTCGACTCTCGAGTCTCGAATTTCTCTTCTTTCGCTGATCGCTGATCGCTGGTGATGCCACCGAAGATTTTCGCCGAATCAAGCGCAAGTGAACACTCTGGGTAGGGAAGCGTTGAGATGATGGCATTGGTCACATAAAAGTGTTCTATTACGTGGTTCGAGGCGGTTAGTAAATTTGATGAATACACAATTTGATGATGTTTATCCGGATTACGGTTCCTATCAAGTCAGTGGTGAGATTTTATTTTTCACTTTGGATAATGAGTTATGCAGATGTGAACTCAAGGCGTAAAAAGTTTGGAATTGAGACATTAAGATATGAATGAAAGTGGTTGGAATTTTGTCGGGGAGAAAGCGAGATACTTTTTCAAAAGACGTTGGGAAAGAAATCTATAAATGCTTCGAGTTTGAGTTGCTGAGCGTTTGGTGTTTATGTAAATCTAAGAGTATTAAGGGTAACTGGGTGATTGTGGTATAAGATCGTTGATTCTTAGACGGGTGAAGTTAAATCTGCGGCAACAAATAACCGGTGGAAGAGCGTTGCATAATTATGATAGTAGCACATGTAACTGAACGAAGTATACTGAG
>JADFUC010002444.1:0-145187 GCA_019722365.1 Lithospermum erythrorhizon | reverse complement strand
AAGGCTGCTGCTGCTACGGCATTATTACATACACATACATACACATGCTGCATACATACAACGTTATCTCACCAGAGGAATCACGGATTGTCATCACCTGCAAGTGCAAAAGGAAAAAACAAAGCAAAGACCAAAGAGCCGTAAGCATCAAATCCCAAATTCAAAAGCAAAAGTAAATCAAATCAAAGCACAAGAGAAGTATGAGATGCACACTATGCTTCAGGAAGGAATGAGCACCGACTCAAGGATCATGTCATCCAAAAGGGCGCCGAACCCCGGCTCAATGTCAAGCAAGCATCAACACGTTTAGCAAAGAGTAGAGACGGACGCCCATTCAACTCATGCATTACTCACACTATCAAAGCAAAGTAAGAATGGCATGGGGAAGCCAAAGACAATCCCAAGTAATGCGTCGAAGAATGCTATGGGATCGCCCCCTTACTCACAACGCCCTCTACTCGCGGATACCATGACAAGGACTAAAAATATAAATAGAATCATTCCATGAGAATGCTGTCAATAAAAGCGAAGAGTATTTTTGCCCTCCGCCTAACTAGTCACTATCAATTTCGGTCCTCGTACTCAACGATACCTAAGTCTAATATATATATATAAATACGTAGAAGTAACCTATCTGCCAAGCTACGACTAAAGGAAAACTGAGTACTTGTATTCATGATCATCAACTACTCCTACCAGCTTTAGTCTACAAAAGGGAAGAGAAAAACAATCAAGAATCGAACCTCATCTAGGTCAATCAAAGCAGTGGCGTGGATTTGAACAAACCTAGTCCATGCTATATGCTCGGCATATGGCCATCATATCCCATGAATGCACAATGCAACACAAACATGGTCTGCATGCATATGATGTTGGACGACCAACCTCAAGTGCCCGGAAAATTCTGGAAAAATATACCCAAAAACTAGACTCATAAACGGGTCCTGAGGAGTAAGCATCATCCTTAAATTGACATCCGAGTTGATACAAATTCGCAAAGAAGCTACAAAAAATAAAGCAAAATTCCAAAGAAAGATCTAAAAACAAATTATAACTCGAGCTGGCCAGGACTCATGAGGCTCACGACATTCAGTGCAACTGTCTCTTCGTTATACTTCTAACATTATAAGTGTAGGCTCAAAACGTACTTATAACGAAGAGTCATGGGCGCTTAACAAGCTAAAAAATTCCGATTTAACTAAAATTATCCACTCCGTGAAAACAGCTATTATGTATTTCAAAATGAATATTTAAGCATCTGAAGAAGGCACGACAAGATAATCATCAAAATGGTTCATCAAAAAGCATTAAATGATACATAAGAAGTTAAAAGCAAAGCCACTCTTTATAAAGCTTACAAAAAAAAAGGAGGCAACTTTATGCCTCTACTCAACTTGAAAAACATAAAGAAAGCACATTAATGATAGTATATGATCATATAATGTCATGTTAAGCAAGAAAAAGAAATTAAAAAAAAGGATGTCTCCACTCTACTGAACCTTCACGCTTAGGGGAAATTAAATTTTTGATTCATCATATCCTTTAGATAGACCCTCATGGGCCACCACCTTAAAGCCCACTAGCCTTGCCTCATGGAAGTTTACGCTGAAGTCTCTCGGTGCTGTGCGCGCGAAATAAAACGCTAACTAGCCTATTATAGACCTGTCAAAAATCTCCTGCTACTAGTATGTGAATGATTAATTTTTTCACATGTGAAAAATATATCCCAAATATTTGATGATAAAATACAAAATAGACTCAAAATTGGTCCAAAATTTCCAAAAATGTGATTATTAAAAATTTGATGATTAATTACTTAGAATTCATAGGATTAAGGATAATCATCTTAAAATATCAAAACATGTAATAAATTCATGTCAAGATATTTCTCCGGCTGTAAACTTAAAGATTCAGATCAATATAAATAAATTCAGAGTACTACATCTCTGAAAATTTAATTCTCTAATAATAAATTGAAAAAGATAACGTTCCTAACATTGCACAAATTCATGTTAATACTAAACTCCAAACAAATCAACCCCATTAAACTCTACGGGTCGTGAGATCGAACGGTCTTAACACAGAATATTACCACGTTAACATCAAATCGGGATAATTTAATTCCTCTAATAAATTGGGAATTAAACGGGATCCCAACACGAGTTGGCATTAACTAAGTTCTATTGCTTAAATTTAGACCAGACTTCAGCTGGTGGGTCGCTATACTTAAAAAGTATGTCACAACAACTCAAAATTAGTCAACCCAAGGCCTACAAGTCGAAAGACCTACACCAAAGGTGTCACAAATCAATTTGGCCGTAATAATCCCAAGCCTAGAAACGGTAATGGGTAATAACCTCGGACCAGAAGTATCTTTAAATGCCATTGTAACAAGTCCAAAATTGCTAATCAATCGGCCTTCCTGACCTCCCCATGTGAAATGACAACTCCGGATCAAGATGCAGCAATAAATTCGCTACTCACGATCCAACACATCCGAGCAAGTCAAAGACCGAATGCCATGGAGCAAAGACCGCCAGTAAAAACCTCGAATATCCAGCATACTACATTCATGTTAAAAATAAAGAATTGGGTCGAACCTCGGCTAATTTACTACGATGTACCCTCGGGTTCGGCGGGCAACTGTAGATAGTAAAAATTTATTAAAATATAATTAAAAAATGATTAAGAATGACTTAATCAAATTAATTAAAACCAGGCACTAAAAAACGATGTGTGGCTAGTGGTTCCCTCATCGAGCCCTATGAATGCGAAACCTCAGATAACAAGTGGAAAATAGCTCAATTAATAGTTCATTAAATTTAGGTTCGAGTACAAAAAAATCCCTAATTTTATCACATTTAAATTGGCCATAGCCAAATCGGCGTTCTAAAAAGCTGCTCAAACGGCGCCTGTGGGTTATGGGGATCAAAATAAAATGCCCAAAATGTCCCATTAATATAAACGTTGGTTACCTAAAAAAGATATCCTTAACCTTCTTCTACCTCATAAAATTAGGTGCCCTTTTTTTCCTGAAAGCAAAAGTACTCCTCAAATTTTCGACGATTCTTAAGCCTCAAAATTGCTAAGACGCGATCCACCTAAAATTAAAACCAACTAATCGAAGTATTCAAACTGTAATCTATAATAGCCTCTCTCTTATTTTCGAAAACATAATAAACATTCCTTATCTGTAAAATAACTGAAACACTTCGAGAAAATATATGTAGACAATTCCTAAAATTTCTATGTTAAATCTTTTAAACTCGTAAGTAAACACCACTTTGGTGGTTGGAAATCACGAACCTAAAAATCGCCTAAAATTAAGATTACCTACAAACTAGCAGAATTTTCAAGTTTGAAGCAAAAACTGACGGTAATCTCATTACCTGGCTTCTCAAGATGCTTCGAATATTCACAATGTTCGAATAACACCGATTATTCATGTCTTGCATTTAACACCGAAAATCTCGAAGTCGATCAAGCCTTATATGCGAATAGTTAATCAATATTCGCCCCTATAATCGGAGTCTGTGTACGAAATACGCCGCAAGCACTTCGCTCCTCGACGGACAAGATCAATCAATAAAGTTTGGGATACTCAACCTTCATATTGATCATCATACGCAACAAAAGTCAAGCAAAAGTCGACGTGTAGAAGATGTTTGGCAGAGCCAGCATAATTTTCCAAAGCCTAAATCAAACGAGGGCCAACCAAGCCAAAGAACACGCCATCACTAAGTGCCAATCAGAAAGAGAGATACAAAGAATCGCATGATTCAACACCCAAGTTTACTACCCCACACCAAGCCTCGGAGTTAGTCCCAAATCAACTTCATATCAAAGATAAAGTTACTCATCAAATTTTACCAAAGATGCTGAATACGTATGAAGTCCAATGGTAAACCCAAGCCACTATATCTAAAAATTACTTCATAGGTGTATAGGCCCACTGCTTCAACATGTATCTTTAGAGTTTCAAAGATTCAAGACAAGTCCATATAGCTAACATACAAAGATTGCCGTTATGCCTTCTGCTGGGATTATATTCAAAGTTTGCTGCTGAAGCCCCAAGCCTTACCGGGCATTTTTATGACATATCCAACTCGGCCACAGTAGCCTTATCCAAATCTAAATCAAATTAAGCCAAAACCACTAAATCAATTCAGAGCCTATACCGGCCTCCTACTTTAATAAATCAAAACAAACATTCACAAATCGTCATTAGCATTCCATAATACAATGATCTCTTCTCGATGAATAAAATATGTACACTCAAGAAGCCTTCAAGTAACAGCTTTTATTTTATACCAAGATAAATAAAAATTTTATTACAGATCCAACTCATCTATAGGTAGTGGTGAGGCTGAAGAAAATAAATTATCAAAAACAAATAATATAAGGGGACCAATTGTTTTTCTCGGTTATTGGCTTTATATTTTATTTAAATTTCTGCAAACTACTCACTTGCCATTATGGCAAGATTGCTAAAGTTCAGTCCAATATAAAATTTGCAACTTCTTATTTCCTAGAATTTAATTATTGGTTCCAATGGCAATGAAATGTCTACCAATAGATTTCTTTAAACGTGTTCGACTATCTGATTCTAATTTGAAATTAAATTGCTGTGTGGTTACAAACTCATATACTTTGGTCTTCAGTACCTTTAATTCTGTTTGACTCGTCTTTAAATAGTAATAAATTGATTGCTGGCCTATTTCATCATTTAAAGTCATACTAGAAAAAGATATTAATGTATTACGTAATAATTTTTAAAATATTCTGGACATATTTTTTATTATTAATCTAAATCATTTTTAAAATTAAACTTACACTCTGTCTTTTTTTCAATTTATATTTCTTTTATTTTTGAAGGAATATTTCTCTTGATCATCACAAATAACTCTTAACAGAATATAAAAGTTATGGAATAAACATAAATGTTCACTTAGTATATTTACAATTAAATCAAATGTTTCATGTAGAATTAGATGTACAAATATTACTTTAATAATTTGATGTACTGAATAAATGTATTGACGAATTGATCATATCATCATAATATCATCGAATTATTTGTTCTCATGTCGGTTAAATTGGTATGATTTAAAATATAATTTAAATTCTTGTGGATTCCAATATAAAATTCATATTTGCATGAAATTAAATAACAATATTAATAATAATAATAATTTAAAAAATCATATGGTTATTTAACTAATATCATTCATAATAAATATAAATAGAGTTCTAATATAATAATAAATAATAATAATAATAATAATTCTACAAAAAAATATATATATTTGTTTGAATCAACATTTATTTAATAATAAATAATAATAATAATAACAAGTTGTTAATAAATAATAATAATCTAGCAGGGCCATATTATTATTATAATCCTACATAAACATTAAAGATCGAATACTTATTACTAACAGAAAAACCATATCATGAAAGAAGTAATAAATTAATATTGTATAATATATGTTTATATCCTCAAGCATCAATCAAAGTGAAAAGTTTATATTACTTAAAATTTATAAAAATTAGATTATGTTATTCAATGTATACCTTTGAATCATTAAACATGCACCGAAATAAATAAACAAAGTTAATTAAAAGTATTAATTATAAAAGTATATATATGCCAAATGATACGATGACTATTTATCGACGATTTTCTTCCAATCATAATCTCAAGGTGATATGCAAGTATAAAGTATGACGAATACTTAATGCTATCTTCGGCTTTTTTATTCTAATGCTTATATATGTAGGAAACTTCTCAATTCATTAAATTAGTATCATTTCTATTATTTTAATAAATAGAAAAGTTGAGTATTTCCATTAGATTCATCCTTAAAATAGTTTTATAATATTTTCATAATTTTGAAATGTTCATATAGTTTAAGAATAATCGGAGCAACAAAAGTCTGCACTGAGCATAATTTAAAACATTAAATAAAAAAAAAATAAGGTAGTTAATTCCTTGACAAATCTTTAACTTCTTCATATTTTATATAGAAGGGTAATTTAGTCATTAATAATATAAACTAAGAAACACAAATCTCTATTCACACTTTTATATACAAGTATCGATAGTTAAATGCATAACATGCTTATCTAATATTATCGGTCGATCACTTATATTTAAAAATAATTCTCAAAATCAACCAATCTCCAACGACATTAGAAAAGTGTTCTAGTTATCACTTCCGTTAACTTTTTCGTAATGTCTCCGCTAAGTCTTTCATATGCCAGTCGGCCATGTGACAAATTATAAGGGCATTTTCTTAAATTCACTCAATTTTATTTTGAAAATAACAAATAAATTGAAAAATTTATCCTTACCACCTTACTTTCTTTCTCCACCTCAACCTTCATTTGTTCTTCAACGTTGAAGAAGCAGGAACAGAACATCATTTACCCCACTAAATGACTAAACAAATCCCACATCAAAATTGTTTAGCATGCATTACTATATATGAACCAGTAATAATCAACCTCAATTAAAAATACAAAAATAAAAAAGAACTTATCCTAGATTTCTAGTATGTACTAAATATGTCGAAATATCGTGTTGCTATAATTACATCTGGTATTGTATTGTCAAGTAAAAGTCTGTGTTGATGAAAAGAGGTCAAGTGTCAAGTTTAAGTCCTTAACAATCTAGTGTGAAATAGATAATGCAATGAGCTTTGCACAGTATTAACAATTTATGAGTGTATCTAAAACCAATAGATGATACTAAAAGTGGCACAAGATGTTATCGATTCATTTGAAAAATATTAATTTATCAATATGAATTGAGCCTGCCTAACCCGATTCACTTGAACCACATATATACATTTCTGGAATTTTTATGGCCTGGCCTTTATCGTTTCACAGATCAATCACCGCCCCAACTACGTATCAATTCCCAACATGCGACACGCTCTTTTGCTATAAATTCATCGGTATAGTGGGTCCTCATATTGTGTAGATAGCGGGTTAGGAATGGTTCCATGATTTCAACAATTTCATGACTATGAGAAGGTTTTGGGAGGACATTCTTTTGAGAAAATAGAAGTGAACAAATGCAAAAGAAAAATATCTGAGACAAGTTTTGAGTCAGAAACTTTTTATAAGTCAATCAAAGTCTTAACCATCTCAAACGTGTTATTTGTATGTAGGTTATTCATGTGAATATTTCACTATTCTCTGAAACCTCTCGCCCATAGCGTATTAAATATAACACTTATGAAATTACGATATGGTCAAGTACGGTGATAATGACAATGCTAGTGGAAGTAAACAATTAATTCATCAAGTTAATAAATGACACAACGATGAATCGCCATTTATTTTCAAAGATGCTAATAATAATGATCAGTAGGTCTAAAAAGCATATACCAATTCAAATCATACGCCTTGGGCCTTTCAAATCTCGCATGCACCAATTCAAGGACTAACTATCCTAAAATTTTATATATTGATGTTTTGCAAATTGCAAGTGGACGATAAAGCGAGTGTCTAATACGCGTAAGACTCTTTTATAAAGCATTGAATGCAACTTTCAAGAGATCCTTAGATCATCTCGGCTTCACAATGGCGCACACTTATACACCTAATCTTGGTCTTCAATATATAAAGTTCCTCGCTTGGAATCAGCACCTACACCATCAAACTGAAGAGGCCCCGGGTTTCTGTATTCATCATTCATCAAGAATTTTCTTGCATTGATTTAGTATGAAACTATGAACACAACAAATTGGAAAAAAAAATGAATACAACAAATCATTTTTGTCATCAGAAATATAGAAAAACCTAGAAAGTGGATATATATGTAAAGTACATCTGAAGAATGAGCTATGTAGCAAGATGATGATTAAATGATTGTTGTGTAACTTTTTTAGAAATGGATGTTTTCGGATGTTTTTAGAACTGTTAGTAATAATGTTAGTTTAGCTCATTTTCAACAAACGGATGAAAGATGCAATTTGTTAATCAGACTTCTTATTATTTTACTTTAGGATTTATTGACATATTTAATGAAGGAAACTGTAAAATTAAATTATGAATAACAATTAATTTCTATATCATTCTCCACTTATAAAAGTGTGAGTTGTGTCTCTTATATTTTCACATTACTAATTATTATATATCTTTATTATAATATTTTCTATTGATGGAAAAATATGTTTCTAAAATTTTAAAAAGTACTCCTATAACAATTCAATAATAAAAAAAGTCTTAAATTTTTACCTAAAAATTCTATAACAATTCAAAGATACTTGAGTTATCTACTCTCTTATAATACGTGCAAGAGTTTTACCACTTTCATACGTATGCTAATTATCATATGTTCATTATCAACATATTCGTCCAATTATATAAAAAATACTTAACATCTTTACCAACAGATAAAAGTGTTTGATAGAATAATGTCTTTGATTTTTTTAATATCATAACAATAAATAAATTACACTTTATTTAAATTATTAAGTGATATTTTGTATTATATTTTAACAATTGAAATTAAAAAAGTGTCAAGTTACATATCTAATACTCCCTCCATCCTCAATAGATTGTCAAAGTTTAAATTTGAATTTTTCACATATTAAATGTTAAATTCAAATATTTTTATTTATGTTGTATAATATTTGGTGAAAATTATCAAATAATAATATTTTCAATATACTTTAATATTGACATTAAATTTTATTCAAACAAAATTACGCTTATCGTATTTAAGCGCTGCAGTTTCACACTCAAACACTTTAAAATCAAGCTTACGACAATCATTTTGTTTAAATTTGAATTTTTCACATTAAATGTTAAATTCAAATATTTTATTTATGTTGTATAATATTTGTGAAATTATCAAATAATAATATTTTCAATATTTTGCATTATTGACATTAAATTTTATTCAAAAAAAAAAAAATTATGTTTATCGATGAAGTAAAAGTTTGTCAATTTGAAACACTTTAAAATCAAGCATTTATGTAATCATTTTAAGCATTTTTTATAAGTGAATAGATTTGATATTTTATTTAAGAATTTAGTTTTTTATTATAATATATATATAACATGTTAGTTTTTATTCTTAAATAAAAATATCTTTATTTGTAAACTATAGATGCAATTATTAATTAGAGTGGAATTCAATATATGAAAGGAAATTAAAAAGTTTCAGTTTTCACTATTTAATATTGATTAGTAATTAGTAAACTAAATATTAATTTTTACTCTATATGTAATATAATTCATCGATATTATGATCTAAAAAACACATGTATGAATATGTATAGTATAGTATATAATCCACTTATTGTTGAAACATTCGATGTACAAATCGGGTACCCTCATCTTTTATTTGAACGGTTTCTTGTAATCTTTTATATTAAAATTGTTATTTATATCAAAATTTTAAAGTTTTCATATCAAGTAATATTAATCGCTTTCATATCAAGTAATATTAATCACATATATATTATCGGGGTTTAACTTTATTAAAAAAATTATTGCACAATATATAGTCTCATATCAAGTAATATTAATCACATATATACTATTGAGGTTTAACTTTTTATTAAAAAAAATTATTGCACAAGATATAATTTTAAGATATAATTTTAAAAAGAGGTATGTCATCTTTATTCCATTGATTTTCAATATAATTCATTTGGAATATTTTCACATTCGAAATAGACATCTAATGTGTGGCCTCTTTGGTTGTTTCATGGCTGCTAGATCGGTAATTTCATAAAAATATCTCGATATTATTCGCTTTGTACAAATATTATCGAAGTCAATCAACAATTAAAGTATGTTAAAATGAATACATAAAATAAAATTGAATAGTAGAACTATGAATAATTTATACCTAATCAATTGAGAAGTTGATCTTTTTCTAACAATAAAATAAAATAACATAAGGTGCATTTTTATTAAAATGTAAAAGTGATGTTTTTAACGATAAATAAAATTACATAATGCGCATTCTTTTATTAAACCTCAAAACGGTTAATGGTAGCCAACAAACTTTTAAATATATTATTAAAATTATATTATTAAAAAAATTATAAGGGATCATATAATTCAAGCGAACAAAATAAATTATAATAATATAAATCAAAAAGTATAATTTATAAATTTATATAAATAGTTAATTGCTTTATTTATTATCTCAATTTGAATATTTGAAGCATAAATACTTACGTGCAATCAAGTATATTTTACTAATAGAGCTAAAAAGTAGGAGTACTTATTAAGGGGTTAAATAATATTACTAATATACTCTTAAAAAGTACTTTATAAAAAATACTTTAGTTAATTATGAACATAAAAAGTACTTTATTAAGGAATAAAAGTGAAAATATCAACATAAAGTTGCATAGAAACCCTATATGATCAAGTAAAAGAGAAAGGAAAATTTCTACTATGTGATCAAGTAATTAACTAAAGGAGTATGATTGGAAGAATCTTATTAGATCATTGATAATTGTTTTATAAAAATATACATCATAATTATTATTAAAATATACATTGAAAGTAATTCCACAGATAGATTTAATAATGTGTTACTTTAAAAAGCTACGGCGAATGATATTGGACATGTTCAAGTTTTATTTATTTACCATTTCAATCATCTATAGTCAATATCGACACAATTTGATCATTCATGTTCCAAAATCAGATCGCTCGACATTCGGCCAATTTTATTCGTTGAACGTAAAGTTCATCGCTAAAATCACGAAGTAGGGGTATTTTCGTCCATCTTACTTATTAGTATTATTATTATTATTATTATTATTATTATTATTATTATTATTATTATTATTATTATTATTATTATTATTATTATTATTTTTGTTATTCTTATTATTATTTTTTTATTGCTATTATTTTTGTTATTATTATTATTTTTATTATTATTATTATTAGTTTTATTATTTTTGTTATTAATTTTATTTTTATTTTTATTATTGTTATACTAATATTATTATTTTTTATTATTATTTTTATTATATGATTATTCTTATTATTTTTTGTGTTTTTATTATTATTATTATTATTTTTATTATTATTATTTTTAAATATTATTATTATTCTTATTATTATTATTATTCTTTATTTTTATTCTTATTATTATTATTTTATTATTCTTATTATTATTATTATTCTTATTATTTTTATTATTATTATTACTATTATTATTATTATTATTTTTATTTTTGTTATTATTATTATTTTTTTTTATTACTTTTGTTATTATTATTATTATTTCTACTATTCTTATTATTATTATTATTATTATTATTATTATTATTATTCTTTTGTTTTATTATTATTATTGTTATTCTATTTACTTTGTTATTATATTATTGTTTTATTTATTATTATTTTTCTTATTTTTTATTATTATTATTATTATTATTATTATTATTATTATCATTTATTATTTTTTATTTTTATTTATTTTTATTATTAATATTTTTGTTATTATTATTATTGTATTATTATTTTTATTTCTATCATTATTATTATTATTATTATATTTATTAATAATAATAATGAAGGATGTTGAGGAAGAAAAATTATGGAAGGAGTAAGATGTAAATCTCCTGACTTTATCACTTCCGACTTTTAAGAGAGGAGAAACAAGTAGAAAATTTTAACTTAAAATTTTGTTAAGTATTTTGATAAGTACTTAATTTATTCAGTACTTAAAATAATTCATTAATAAACAAACTTAATAAATTAAGTACTGAATTAATTAATTTTAAGTGATTAATGAGTTTAACAAACACCCTCTTACTCAAATAACTAAACAAGCTAAAACTTAAATCACCACAACTATAATAGTGTGAAATAAAGGAATCCTATTTCTTAGAAATACGTAGATATTTGAAATGATGTATTGCTGAATTGACAGACAACCGATTTATTTATTTACGGTAAGTTCAGATATATGTTCTGCTATATGACAATGTTCATATTAGGATATTCGACGCGACACGGGGTTATAATGTTCTCGTTAACGCTATTAATATACTGGCCATTGCTTCAAATTCCCAAGAGTAATACACACACACATACAACTTAAATCAATGCTATAATGCACAATTATAAACTTTCTCGTAGTTAAAAATGTAATCAGATGGAAATAATAGGGCAGATCCCAAATCGAATCCCACAAGCACAAGGCGAATCCCAGAAGGTTCCGTAACCTTCCCTCCCTATTTTTTAAGCGTTTATCCTCGGTATTATCGTAGAATGCTCCACCTCTTTAAGTGACAGACTTTAACGCTCCAACACCCTTTATATAAAAAGCCGTGACTTCATTCGATTTAATTATTCGTCATTCACTTTTTGGTATTCACGCTTGTGAAAGACAAAGAAGCTCTCTTTCCCCTTTTTATTTTGGCTCCACTGCAGTGTAAAATACATTTGAATTTTTCTCAAATTTAACCTCGATTTCACAAGCAAATATTTTAAGTGAGTTCTAAGAAACTCCCTATAAACTCTCTGCTCCCCTGCCGTGTGGGACAATTTTGTGAGGCATTCTATTTTGATGCTCGTGGACTTACATCATATTATTCTCGCTACAACTTGATTATTCTCGAAGAACAAGACATACTCTATGTCCCGGACGAACTCAATAGCCTCAAGCCTGGGCGAACCCCGAAACTGCAAGTGATCCTCTTCGTAAACCGTCAAACAACTTGCTCGAATTCGACCCCCCTCGCTGCCGACCACCGGAAAGCATCTGCCACTCTCCTCTTACGATGTCTACCTCAACCTCCCTCAACATGCCTCGAAGACTACACCTCCGGACCCTACCGGGTCCACGCCTGCACTCATCGACGCTATACCCCTACCCCGCCCCAGCCTCCTCTTCCCTACCCCCTGCACACCCCCCGCCTACTCCGCCCATGCACTCTAAATGGCATCCTCACCAGCCTACGCAACAAAAGAAAAAGACACGTAATTTATACAAAAAGACACCACTCTCCCTCGACTCAAAGAAAACAAGAGCACACAACCACGATACCCAAGCACCAAACTCCAAGCTCTGTATACCAACGACCCGCCCTGTGCCCACGCCTGCCGGTAGTCATTAAAACTGAACACCGTGAGTCACCAAACGTATGGACGACTCACTTTTAACATACAATTGCTTTCATCCAAAATGTGATCACAATTAAGTTTCCCAAATCAAAACAAGAAAATTTATAATCCATCACCGACATCGAAAACGACAAACCCATATATATATATACACAACATACTCCCAAAAATAAAAGTAATGCCGGCAAGTTACAACATGATGTTTTACCGTGACTCAATACAAATTCTTACCGACAAGGCTAAAGTTTCAAAAGAAAAATACAACAATCAAAACGGTTGACAACACATCAAAATCGTGATCGCTGGTGATCCTCTCGCCACCCGCTGCTCACCTAGCCACTTCTGAATAAAACTCTCAAACATCCTTTTTGGCTCAACTGCCGCCTCATTAACCCGGCATTAAAATGAAATGCCGCCTAACGCTGGTGCGGGCGAAGTCAGCGAGGTTAATAAACGCAATACGTAAGTGAACTTTACCATACGGAACGAAGTCAATCAATAATATAATAGCTCAAATATGAATAAAATACATATATCCAAGACTACCTAAAAGGTCAAACAACATAATTCCGCAGAAATCTCGACATGTAATACATGAAGATATAATGGGTTGCTCCGGGGCTAGCACACTCTAAAGAAATCAATAGACTCAACCACTAAACCCCCAATATCAAACCTCCTATCTCTATATCCCCACCAAGATACCATCCTCTATCACATACTCAACCCGTCTACCGCAGAATGGACTAATCAATAATCACCTTGCACCCTATACCGGCAAAGAGGTGCCAAAAAACCGCACTTATACACAAAGTATGGCACACCGCACTTATACACAAAGTATAAGGCATTAATTGCACTCATAAGCACACTAAGTATAAGGCACACCGCTCTTAAGTACACTAAGTATAAGGCACACCGCTCTTATACACTAAGTATAAGGCACACCGCACGCTATACCGTAGTATAGGGCCACATCGACAATGCACACAACAAAGTGATCAAAAGACTCATACCGCTCTTATACCGAAGTATAAGGCCAAACCGCACGCTATACCGTAGTATAGGGCCACACCGACAATGCACACAGCAAAGCGATCAAAAGAGAGTCATACCGCTCTTATACCGAAGTATAAGGCCAAACCGCACGCTATACCGTAGTATAGGGCCAATAGCGTCACATATCCTGCAAGGAAGGAGAGTCACCTAATCCCTACTAATCCCAACTATAGGGTCACCCCCTGATACTCAAGTCACCTCAAGTCATAGATAACTCTAACCATCACCTCTCAATAACCAGCTACTCTACTCCCAAACAATATCCAAGCACACAGCTAAAATAATATCTCATAATCGTAAGTCAAACACACCGCCAACAAGGCCACAGAATCATAAGTGCCGACAAGGCCAATAAAAATCATAAGTGCCGACAAGGCCAGCCGTAAATCGAAATATAAGTTGGGAGTTCGCTTGGCTACTTACCTCAAAGCAATTAACGCCATTTAATATAATCACATAATCATATAACAATTATATGTGCTATCATTCTCACGTAATCATAAATGGACAATGACATTTATACTGCCCCCACATAATCATATATCATAATAACATGTATATTTCATTCTCACATAATCATATCAATACAATAACATGTTCACACAATTTAAAGTAAGCACGAAAGTAACACCCGCGAGATAAGTACTCACCCTCCGCTACCTACCTAAAACCTTCTTCGCTAAAAACAATCAAGGTAATCGCTCTTTCCACAATCAACGCTAAACAACACCTGTAAAGTATGGGACCATGACCTTACCATTATACCGGGCGTTCTAGAAGATACATAACCAACTCTTAGGGAACTATCATCTAAACGCCTAACACGACGATAAACTATCTAATTATAATCCATCGACACAACCCACCCATTGCCCGCTAAATTCCATCTTATCACTTTCTCATTACAAATCTAATTTATGTTATTCTAACTAATCATCAAGTCCATAATTAACAACCTATACTCCGAAATATCAATTATAACTCAACTTGGAATTTACATTTTTCAACATAACACCCTTTAATCAATTTTAAATCACCAATTTAACATTATAACAATCATAATAAGGTCCCAATATAACCTCCTACCTATTTAGAATCTTATAAAAATATCATCATAAAAAGTCAACCGAAAACCTAAAAGTCAACTCGACCATAACGTCCTCAAACGATCTCTAAATCACGAATTCATCACTTATATACGTCACAGAACCCATAACCAACTAAGATTTATCATAAAATTCAATTATGGAAAAGTCAACTATGTCAAAACCCAAGAAATATCTCGAAAGACTCTGAAATTTTTACCTTAACTGAAGCGAGAAATTTGTGACGGGAGAACAATATTCTACAACCCATCTTGAGTTTGAGCGATAATCAAGAGAAATGGAAAATGAAATTTTTAAGGGGAGGGGTGATTATTTCGGCCATAGCATGAAAAAGATGATTTACGTAAGTGTTTGGATAATGATGACGCGGAAGATAGTTAGTTTTTAATTAGATATTTAAAAAAAACTCGAAGTCTCATTCGTTTCTCGGTTAATTTCTCCGCTTATCGTATTTTAAATCTCCAAGAACCCCGATCTCCCAAAGATAAAACATTCCATGGAAAAACTACTAAATTATAAATGTAATCTCGACTAAAAATTTACTTAAATAATATTTAATATCATCGAGATTATTTTAAAATATCCCCGGTCCCACCACGACCGAAAATTCTAATTTTTTTTTTTTCGTAATCTGCTATTACAATCTACTCATCTAATAAAAATTTCGACTTCGAAATTTAACAACCCTCAAAAAATGGCTTAACAATATATTAACACAAGATCAAATATCACACAAAATAAAGCAATACTAAATTCACTCAACCGTGAAACTGACCGACCCCACTTCACATCCCTAATGACAACCTCAAGCAGCCTCTCATCTCGGGCCGCCGAAATTTAAGATTCGATCCACAAGCAATCGGTCGAATCCCCTATACGTGGGCGAAAATCTCCCTCGCCGCTAAATGACATCATCAAAACCAACTCCCCAACAAGCTTTCATCTCTCTCTCTCTAGGTCCTTGATTTCCCTTTCTACTCAAAGGCATCGGTTACTACATTTCCTTCCATGGGTGGTACTCATTTCAGTCGTAAGCCTATAATCACCGATGAACTCCATCCACCCTCCCTCTCTCGCCTCAAATTCAAATCTCTCTCTCAAGGCCGGAAGATATTTCAAACTTCATGATCAGTAAAAATCTTGGCATTTAACCCCACGCATAATGTCTCTTACAACTTCAACGCAACTACTATCGCCACTAGCTCAAAATCACGGGTCGGATAGTTCTCTCTCGTGATTTCTCAACCTGGCTCGGGAAGATAGGCAATCACCTTCCCATTCTCCGCACGTAACACACCCCACCCCTCGATGCGGCATCACTTCATAAATCACGCAGCCCTCGAACTGACATGGTATCGCCAAGACTGAGCCGAAGTCAACTTCCTTTAGTATCCTCAAGTAGTCCCTCTCACAATCATCATCCCAAATAAACGGAATCCCTTTCCTCGTCAACCTCGTCAATGGCGCCGCAATCAAGGAAAGTTAACTTGATGAATCTCCTATAAGAACCAAGCAATCCCAAGAATCTCCTAACCTCGCCACACTCTCTGTGGACGCCTCCCAATTGTTCACAACCTCCACCTTCTCGGATCAAAAAATACCCTCGGCCTCGAAATAACATGACCCAGGAATTGCACTTTCGCCAACCATAACTCACATTTAGAAAACTTGGCATACAACCTGGTGCTGTCTCAAGGTCCTCAACACAACTGCGAAATACCTCTCATGCTCCTCCTCCCCTAGAATATATCGAATATCATTAATGAATACCACCACAAACTCATCCGTGATACTCCCTAAACACCCTGCCCATCAAATCCATAAGGCGCCGCTGCATTTGTCAATCCAAATGGCATCACTATAAACTCATAATGTCCATAATCTAGATCGAAAAGTCGATTTCGAATATCTCCCCTTTCGATCCTCGAACCGATGATAACCGTATCGTTAAATCAATGTTCGAGAACACCTTGGCATCCTTCAACATCAAACAAACGGTCAATTTCTGGAAATGGGTTTTGCCTACTTGTCACTTACTAACCGCCATAGTCAATGCACCACACGAACCATCCTTCTTTTTTCACAAACAATACCGTGCACCCCCCACGGAGATACACTCGGCCCCGATGAATCCCTTTGTCCAACAATCCCCTGTGAATCGAAGTCCGCACCTCCTAGAATTCGGCCGGAGCCATCCTCAGACGTGTGGAAGAGAAATTTTGGTTCCGCATCAGAATAACAAATCCCCACAAGAAATTCGACCTCCCTTTCTCGGCAACCCCAGAAGTCCTGTGAAAACATCCTTGAACTCTTAACAACCCGCATATCCTCCGGTCCGTTTCTCTTCTATTCAAATCAACCACATATCCCAAGAACCCAATACACCCTTCTTCCTCGAATCAATCTCCTAGCCTCAAGTGCCGAGCATAAACCGGAAGGCAAAATCTTCTGCCTCCCACAAATCGGATATCCGGTCTTCCCGAACCCACAAAAAGTAATCTCTTTCCGATGGCAATCAATAACGGCACGATGTTTCCCAACCAATCCATACCCAAAGATAAGTGTCAAAAATCGAAAGCTCAAATGGAACTTCAAATCAAAGGACGCCCCTATATACCAATCAAACCACAACCGACCTCCCTTACAAAAAGTCATAATCTCAAAGGAATGCAAAAGGCACATCACATGTACAGATAAGGCAGAAATAAAACTCGAGAAATAAAAAAAAAAAAGAATTGGCAGCCTCTAGATTCAAACAACACCGGCCTCAATATCATGCGTAGTCACAAATTGCCACCACCGGGGTATCCGCCTCCCGATGTGAATGGTACATGAATTGCCTCAACTGGCCCGCCAAAGTCGCTACCCACTCAGACTTCTCCGAGGTCCTACAGCTCCATATCCCTGCCTCCACGGCCGACCCGACTCCTCACCACGACTCGAGCAATCCTGATGCCGAATCGGGGGTGCTCAAGCCCCTCCTCCGGGAGTTTTGTGACAATTTCTTCTCGCTAAATGTCCCCTGGCCGGGCATCACAGCAAGACCACCCTCCTCCTTTCCGGAAATCCCGCCTCAGGCCCAATCCGAATTGCCAACGCAAACAGTCCTCGATACCCCTTCCCTGACCCCCTGAAGACTACCTCGACCCCCGATCTCTGCAGCGCCCAATCGCGGGTGCGTAGCGGAGTGGAAGTAACATAACTCCAAGACTTGCTGATCAAGTGATCACTGTGGGACGACTCCGCCGGTCCGTCCTCCCTCCTCGAACTCTAGAGCTGGGCGTCTCACTCTGAAAAGAAAGTCTCGTGGCCGACTCCTCCCTTCATCCACTCGCCTCGCTTTTGGCTAACTCCATTTCCATCTCGGCTGCATTCCTCACAACATGAAAACTAGTAAACTCCATCGCCGAGATCTCGGTGACGATCTCCCCACGTTAATCCATCATCCTGAATCTAAGTGCTCCTCTTCGCCTCATCGATAAACATCCAGCAGTCGGCACAAATCAACAACCGGCTTCACCCGACCTCAAACCCTGCGGTCAATCTCCAAGGCCACGTGGCCCCAAGCACACTCCTCCGGAAGAGTTCAACAAAATCGCCTCCCAGAAACACGAACCTCCCTCGCATGCAGACGACTCAAGTTCTCCCACCAAATAATTTTTGCACCCTCGTGAAGTCTATAAGTAGCAAACTTCACTTATCTCGCCCACAATCCCCATATCGGCTCCAAAAATCGGCTTCAGTCCCGATTTAACTCAATAGCCTCTGCCCGGGCGAACCCCTCGAACTTCTTCGCGGATCCTCTTCGTGAAACCGGTCAAACAATCCTCAAGCTGGAATTTAACCCCTCAGTTGTTTCCCACCACCGAGCATCGACACTCTCCCTCTACGATGTCTACCTCCCCAACCTCCTCAACATGCTCAAGATCGCACCTCCGACCCTCGGGCCGGGGTCCACTGCACTCATCGACGCTATACCCCTACCACCGGGGCCTCCTCCCTTCCCCACCCCTGTGCACCTCTCGCCTACCTCCACGCACTCTAGTGCATCCCTCACGCCTACGCAACAAAAAGAAAAAGACAATGTGACTTATACAAAAAAGACACCACTCTCCCTCGACCTCAAAGAAAACAAGAGACACAACCACAATGTGATACCCAAGCAATCTCAAACCTAAGTTTCTATAACAAACACCAGCCCGAGGCGGTATCATTAAAATCCGAACACCGTAGTCACCAAAACGATGGATCTACCTCGCTTAAAAATACAATTGCTTCATCCAAAAAATGTGATCAATTAAGTTTCCCAAATCAAATCAGCTTTAAAATTTATAATCCATCACCGATATCGAAAACGACAAACCCATATATATATACAATAAATATATCCTTAAAATAAAGTAACGCCAAGAAGGCTACAAATGATGATAATGCATCGCATCCCTCGAATACAAATGACAAATTTATTAAGCAAGCTAAAGTTTCAAAAGGAAAATACAACAATCAAAAGAATGACAACACATCAAAATCGACCGCGAGGATCCTCCCGCCACCTGCCGTCATTACCTAGCCACTCTAACAAAACTCAAACATCCTTCCTCTTGGCTCAATCGTGGGCTGCCAATCCCGGCATTAAATGAACGCCTGTAACGCTGGTGGGTTTAAGTCATGGTGCTTGAAGTAAAAGTTCCAACATCACGTGCTTAACTTTAATACACGAACGAATAATCAATACTTGCAATAGTCAAATATGAATAAAATACATATATCCAAGACTTCTCACCTAAAAGGCTCAAACAACATAATTCAAGCAGGAAACTAGACATAATACATGAAGATATAATAGGAAGGTTCTAGCAAGACAATGTAATTTCGTAAAGAAATCAATAGACTCAACAACGACTAAAACTCTACCATCAAACCTCCATCTCTCATATCCCCACTGCAAGATACCATCCTCTATCAAGGCATATACTAACTGCCTTACCCGCAAGGAATTCGACTAATCAATAATCACTCTTGCACTATGGGCCTCCAAAGAGGTGCCAAAAACCGCACTTATACACAAAAGTATAAGGCACACCGCACTTATACACAAAGTATAAGGCACATCGCACTAAGGGCTAATTAAGTATAAGGCACACCGCCTATGGCCACTCAAGTATAAGGCACACCGCCTATACACTAAGTATAGTGCACACCCAAGACGCTATACCGTAGTGATATGGCCACATCTACAACGCATTAACAAAGAAAAAGTTGAGCACTATACCGCCTTTATAACAAGATAAGGCCAAACCGCACGCTATACCGTAGTAGTAGGCGGCTAGTAATACACCGATAATGCACACAAAGAAAGCGACACAAAAGAGAGTCATACCCGCCTCTTATACCGAAGAGTAAGGCCAACCGCACGCTATATCGCAAGATAAAAATAATAAATGGCCACATATCCCCGCAAGGGAATGGCAGTCACCTAACCCTTACTAATCCCAACGTCCATAAACGCCCCCTGGCTACTCAAGTCACCAAGTCATGGGAGTAACTCAACCATCACCTCAATAACCAGCCTACTCTACTCCCCAAATATCCAAGCTAATACGCCTAAAATATCTCACAATCGTAAGTCAAACACAATCGCCAACAAGGCCACAGAATCATAAGTGCCTCTATTGCCACAAAAATCATAAGTGCCTGACAAGGCCATTTAAATCGAAAATATATAAGTTGGGAGTTCAAGCTTATTACTTACCTCAAGCAATCTTCTTAACGCCAATAATATAATCATACAATCATATAACAATTACATGTATATCATTCTCACGTAATCATAACACACAATGATGTATATCATTCCTCACATAATCATATCATAACAACACGTATATCATTCTCACATAATCATATCCACACACAATACATGTTCACACACTTTAGGCACCAGAGCAAGATCACTCCTCTCAAGAAGCTACCTAAAACCTTCGAAAAAATCAAGATAACCGGCTCTTTTTCCACAATCAACGCCTAAACAACACCCGTAAAAGTATAATCAAGACCTACTACTATACCGGGCGTTTCTAGAAGATATACATAACCAACTCTGTGGGAACTATTCAAATGTAGCCTTCAATACGACGATAAACTATCGAATTATAATCCCATCTGACACAACCCAATCGACGTTCGCTAAATTCCATCTATCACTTTCTCATTACAAATCGACTTATAAGTTATTCTAACTAATCATCAAGTCCATAATTAACAATCTATAATTCAAATATCACTTATAACTCAACTTGGAATTTACACTTTTTCAACATAACACCCTTTTAATCAATTTTAAATCACCAATTAACATCATAACAACTATAATATGTCCCAATATAACCCTCCAAGACACATTTAAAATCTTATAAAAATATTCAATAAAAAGTCAAATCGAAAATCTAAAAGTCGTAACTCGACCATAACGCCCTCAAACGATTTCTAAATCACGAATTCATCACTCAAATACGCTGCGTAACTCCATAACCAACTAAGATTTATCATAAAATTCAATTATGGAAAAGCCTTAACTATGTCAAAACTCCAAGAAATATCTCGAAAAGCATCTTTGAAATTTCTTACCTTAACTCGAGAACGACGGGAGAACAATATTCTACAACCGATCTTCGAAGCCTGAGCTTATTACCCAGAAATGGAAAATGAAATTTTTAAGGGGAGGGGGTGAATATTTCGGCCATAAAGAAAAGCATTTATGACGAAGTGTTTGATAATGATGTGATGTGGAAGATAAGCATGACTAGATATTTAAAAAAAACTCAGTCCCGCTCGTTTTCGCTAATTTCTCGGCTTATCGTACTTTTTAAATCTCCAAGAACCCGATTCCAAAGATAAAATATTCCATGGAAAAACTACTAAATTATAAAATGTAATTCTGCTAAAAAATTTACTTAAATAATATTATCATCGAGATTATTTAAAATATCCCTGTCCTTAATCACGAATCGAAAAATTTAAATTTTTTTTTTTTTTTCAGAACGGGTTATTACAATTAATTTATGCACGTATAATATATGTTTTGATATATCGATGCATGTCAGCGAGATTTAAGCATACGATTTATTTGTGGGCCTCCAGAAATACTTCTTGTCTCCCCAGATGAGCTGCTTCTTAAAAACGAATTTAATTCAAGCACTAATTATTATTTAACCCAGAAATATAATTAAAAGATTTATATCCTACTATAGAGGTCAGCCAACGGAAAGGAAGCTATAATTTCTAACATAGTTCAAAACTAGTTTAAATTTCGTATTTTTCCTCGTGTCGTGATCACATATCTCGAGTGTTATATTTATCCTTATGATTGACGTGTGGATATACCTGGCTTCTGTTAGAGTACATGTCTTAGCATAATCATAAGTATTACTAAATACATCTAATCTCACCATTGCTAAGTACATTGTCACACCAAACTCTAAAGTCGGGGAAGCCGTCACTTAGGCGGGCGGACATATTAGTATCACATAATGCTTCGCCTCTCGAATGCCTCGACGCCGGATGGACGTAACGATTCCCAAGTAAGACTGCCGACTCAACTTAATATGAATTGTTATCGCAGTTTTTGCCGGGCTTCTTTAAGCGGCCATACGATGTGTCGACATCGATCGCGGACAGAGGCCACTAATACGCTCATGTAGAAATTTTAGTAACGCCAAGAATTATGTTAATCGTGAATTGGTGTATGATCACCTAATCATATGGAGGACTTGGCTAAAAAGCATTCTAGTGTTTTTCGTTGACGCAGCAATGCTATTATTGTTCTATTATTTTATTAGAGCATTATTATAAATGAAAAACCTAATTGTTGTTTGTTTTACATATCTTCTTCATAGTTAAAATGTCTCAAACTCTAATAACTCGAAACTCTTCGATCCCATTGGAAAAAAATACAACCGAATGGCATTAACTTCCTAGATCGGGCTAGGAAACTCGAGAATTGTTCTCAAGTCTCGAGATGACCAAATACTGCAAGCAATCCAAGAAGCCTCCAAACCTCCTGGGCAGGTGACGGTGAAAACATTCGCTTTTCCTATCAACAACATGCGATGACACTACCGGGCGTCCAATGCCTAATGTTGGCAAACATGGAATAGAAATCTCTTTAGACTAATTCGAACATGTCAACGCTTACAAAGACGTATTCCAAACCGGAAAAAGATGTTCCAGAAAGTCGGGTAGGCAACGAGAGGTATGAAACCTGCTTGTGCCCTCATTGATTGTAAGTTGGATAATGGAAAACATGCGAGTCCCTCATGTCATCGAGATTTATAGGGTCGCCTTTAAAGACTGTGAGTCACTTGGCTCGGGCCTGCTCCTGCATGAGCTCAAGTAGTAGACATCATCCTCAAGTCAGTTGTCTCCATTCGCTTAGCAACCTCGATGAACTTCAAACATTTAATTCGCCTCCATAAATTATTATCGGATCTGCATGGAATGATCATCAATGCTGAGCAAAACCTTAAGAGTGTAAAACCGCCGACTGCTTCCGATAGTGCAGCGTGCTAATAAGTTCAAAAGAAAACGACAGCTGAAAGGTTGTTCGACCACTCAGAATCTCCCAAAGTCCAAGAAAGATACCAAGAGAATGATAAATGCTCACTGGGATTATGGGGCACCGAAGTGAAACCGTAAGAAGTATTTGGAAGAGAAGAAAAATGGAACTTTCAGTACCATTCCTTGAAGGCATGCATTTACGTTATTACTCTAGAAAATTTTTACCTCGAGCATTGGGGTGTTAGACATCGGGTCGACACTACATTTGTTGAAATAAAGACCACAGAATAAGATGATCATAGAGAAAGGCGAAATATTTAGATATTTCGAAATGATGTCCGTCAACAATTCGACGACAACCAATTTACTCATTTAAGTTAAGTTCGTATATATGTTCGATTGTATGACAATGTTCATATTAGGATACTCGATGTAACACTGGTGGTTGTGAGGCTTACTATGGTCCACTCATAATCAATATATTAAGTTATAAAGTTCGGTTAACATTTATTAATATATGGTTTTTATCAGTTGAGCCTAAGAGGTCACACACACATACACCAAATCAAGCTGGCAATGCGATTATAAAACTTCTGGTTAAAATGTAATCAGAGGAAATAATAGGGCAGATCCCAAAATCGGAATCCCAATTAACGGGCACGCAAAATCGGTAAAGTATTTTTTGAGAGAAGGTTCCATAGCTTCCACCTCCGTGGTCGCGAGATTGAGAGAATAGTAGCGCGTTCCAACCTTCCCTCCCTATTTTTGTGGTTTATCCTCGGCATATTCTAGTATGTTCCACCTCTCCCATGAAGTCAGGCATTTCAAATGTTTCAACACCCTCTATAGCGGGACTTCATTTGATGAATTGCTTCATTCACTTTTTTGCATTCCTACTTTTGCGAAAGGCAAAGCTCTCTCTCCCACTTTACTTTTGTCGCATCGGTGTGTAAATTCTTTTGGATTTTTCTACCCAACTCGACTACAAGTAAATATTTTTAAGGAGTACTAGTAAAATTTCCGGAGGAACTCTTGTTCGGCCGTTGGTTGTGACAATTCTGTAGGCATTCTATTTTGATGCCTGCGGGGTCTTCATCATATTATTCCGCCGCAATTCGATTATTCCCAAAGAACTATATATATGTATGTCTCTTTTAATTATTGTTTATACAACTGAGCATTTGAGCAATGGATTCAGATTCATAGTATTATTAGAATATATGTTATTTATACGATAAAAACACCAACACCATTTCCTTGTCATTTAGGTCATCCCAGACATCCTTTTCATTAATAAAATTCTCATTTGATATAAAAAAAAAAAAAAAAACCTTACCATTTCTCCAAAAACGTAAACTTATTGACCTATAAGTCATTACTCCTTATTTTGATAATAACAAATAAATCTGAGCAAACAACATTTGTTTAAGTGATTCTCTCTAGAGTGTGCCTAATTGGCATTTTGGCACGTTAATCGCCAAGACACGCACTCAACCTGCTTATGTGTTTCATTGCTTTATAGACGTTTTGTAAGAATATATTTAACTTATTAAGTTGTTTTGTATTTGTGAGAGAATGGCTTTTGAGTTTTTAATTGAGCTTTAAAATCGTTTTTAACTTACTTGATTGATAAGTCCTTGTTGTGTTGTTCTTGTTTGCTTGTCGATTGAATCAATCTTGAATCTGAAGTGTAATGACTCGTGGGTGTCATTTGGGCAAGAATCGGAGTCAATCAAGTGCTTAAATCAAGCCTTCGAAAAACACAAATTCACTCTGAGCCTATGGCTTTCTATGGTAGTCTCGATTGTTTTATTTTTCTCTAATCGCATTCCAAAGTCTCAAACCAATCTGGATACGAATTTATGTATCAATTTTGGATGTACAAAACAATAAATATGAACTTCACGTACCTTCTTGAATAAATATTTTTAAGCAGCCAGACCAACGAGCCCAATTATCCAACGCACGGTATTCTCCACCCAGTATCCATACTCAACAATTGACTGACTTTTCCGCACATTTTACTAGAACGATTTAAAGTCAATGAGACAAGCCAAAGAGAACATAATCTCTCTCTTCCAAGTGGGGAGGTTCGCCTAAGAAAAGGAGGATGAGAGGTTTTTTTACTTTCTAAAATGAGGCTTAGTTGAATTATGAAATGAAAATACCTTTTAATATTAAATGATCAACTCTGGCCCAAACCGTCTCCCACCCCTTATCCCAGCTGAAGTCGAGGCTTGTCCGAATGCTTCCTTCGTGTTTCACTCTAAAATTCGGAAGTAATACATTATTATTAGTTCACTCTATCAAGTTTTGTGCGTGGACTCTTATGAGGATCGACAAAGGCATTATATTAAACAATATTAACCGACTATCGTCTTTTAATATATGACATTTAGCGAACTATAAAGTCATCGTGAATCCTCTAATGTCGATACCGGTAAATCCTAAATATTTATTTTCCAACAATTAATATATATTGAACTTATATTAATTGAATGTATAAATAGATTGTACAATCAAATTGTTCAACGGGCATTTTCATGAGATCTAATATCTCATAATTCCAACACCGCTATTTTCCCTTGACGATGGCGATAGTATCAACGATTCCTTCTAATACGCGATTTCCAAAAGAGCCAAACTATGAAGAAATGTGTCACCAAACTCTTGCAATCTGTAGTTCTTCTGAGCACATGTTTAATGCGATATCCAACTCATACTTGCGGCCAGCACTCAAATCACTTTAACTTTTTAAGATTCCGTAAATTCGGTCAACATATATCTCTATTGTATTTAATCAAGTCATTGCATCTTATTTCCATTTATACTCAGAAAGCATACCCGACACTCTGCCGTTATGATCCTCCTATTACGCAGTAACACGCTCGACAAGCGCTCAAAGTACATTTACTTCCAAGCATCTACGAAATTCAAGCATTTCGGGTCAAAGAATCGCTATTCAACATAAGTTCTCGAGAGAGACTCGCTAGACATAGATATTCTATCTTCTAAGTGCTCACGGCGATCATGGTCCAAAGATTTTCGCTTAAAACCTGCTTGAATGCCGCAAACCCATGTGATTGATTAGAGAATCCATACTCCTTTTTTATCCAAAAAAAAAAAATTGATCTAACACAATCAAGCACATACTAGTTTCTCAAGCGCAATGCAATTGCCACCGCATTAGTATTTTATTTAAAACTCAAAAATTTCATCAAAAATTTATTACAAGCATTTTAAATACATAACATTGATTTCACAATATTTTCTTTTATTTTAATTTAATTAATTAGGTTGAACATTTATAATTCGTTATAATTTCTATGTTTATACAAATATCTTCATATAACTTATCTTGAGTTTCCAAAATTTTACATCATTTCTAAATTATTTCTACAATATTTCCAAAACATTTCTTATGTTTGTCATTCCGAAACTATATCTAAAAACGAAACTTTGAACGGTTTAACCATATGTTAGTATCCATGCAATCCTCCGTGGTGTTCCCATGTATATCTTGATACATCTGAAGATGCTTCCGGAAAAGGGTTGGTGTCTTCTCCCATGTTTTGTGGCTACCTTGTTGCTTCCATGTTCATCCTGAATTCGTTGATAATAGCCCAGCAAAACCTTTGGCTAGACATCCTTCAACAGCACATTGGGATTTTGTTGAAGGAAAAGAGTTGGTTGGCTTAATCATCTCCATGCAATCCGAGGAGGAATTCCCATGTATGTTCTTCCCACATTTGAAGATACTTCCAGAAAGGGGTTGGTGTCTTCTCCTAAGTTTTGTTGCTAGCCTGGTGCTTCCATGTTCATCCATGACTTCTTGATCTGTTTCCATATCCCCTGATAACTTCCTCTTCAATCCTGAGAAGGCTTTCAACCCTGCTCCACAAATTCAAGATAATAAGTCAAGATGATCATACTGGATTTGTTAACAGTATCACATGGGAATCATGTACCAGGTAGTAGCTCATCACGTGATGGCACATCGAAATCTCCACAACTACACTGTAAATTAGGAGGATCGTTCGAGCCTTTCGTCCTGCACCCCAATGATACAATTTTGTCAACTTAAGAAAAAGAAAAGGTGGATCCAACAATCATAAAGAAAATAAAACACGAACGGTATCGGGAGTTAATAATCAGTCCTGGCCAATTATATTCATGGCCAGAGTGCCTCTATCCTAGTGACTATAATTGAGTTATGTGCAAATCAGACCTGTACATGTGCTCCACAAAATCATCGATCAAAACAGGCCAGGCACCTGCCAGGAATAAGTATAGCACTTCGGTTAGTTTATAAGTGACACTTAAAGAAAGTAATACAAACCATAACATGCTATGAACGTATGCAATTGTATCGAAAGAAATCAGAAAGCAAATGAACTGCATATCAAATGGCCTCACGGCAACGGAAAAATGAAAACCTGCCAAAGACAATTATGCAGAAGAAAGGTAGTACCTTCAGGATCATAACCCTCAAGGTTTTCATGTACACACCTACTGAATGCCAATACTTGCCTCCAAGTATCCTCGGATATATTGTGTCGTTGATTTTTCTGGAAAGCACAACGTATCAACTAAAAAAACGTGAGACATACAACTTCATCCCTTGACATGAAAGTTGGCACCCCAAACAATTAACTCGATGTAGCTAATAAACTAGAGAATAACAATCAATATTCTAAGATTTCAGTCCTCGACATAGAGGTCTGCTGAGCTCAAAAAACAAAGAGACAAAAATGTAGGAAGAGACAACAAAAACTAGTGATTCACCTTCACAGAAACAGCATTCTGCTTGATTATGTACTCAAACTATTCCATGTTTATATATCAGAAATTATATACTCCGTATAAATTAAATCATGCAGTTTTAGGTAGCATTGCTTGTGCAATCTATGAAAATGTTGAATGAAGTTTTATTCAAACATGTGATTCCCAATAAAGGAAACTTAACATATATGCAAGTTTTAGTAAAATTCTTGCCATCAAAGGATCAACAATATTACACCATTTCAATCTTTTTCATCAACATGTATACTCAAATATACCCAAATCACAGAATAAAGATTGCATCCTTACCTCAACAAAATCACACCATTCATTAAGCAGCCGAAACCGTCCAGCTAAAACTAATCGCCAAGCCATAACAGCCTTGCTCACAGCTGAATGTGTTGAAAAAGAGTAGATGGATTAGATCGTCAAATTCTAGCAGTTGAAAGTCCATTTGATGATAATATGGACACAAAGAGATTGATTTATTCATACCCAACTTACTTATATTCTTCTGACCATTTTCTCTGCAAATGAAGAATACGAAATCATAAAATCGCCCAAACTCCGAGAAGTCTACCTACAAAAGCAAAAGCAGCCAATTTATGCATTAAATAGAAATTAAGATGGAAAATTCCATCTGAAAGACAGAATGAAGTAGGTTTTGCATAAGATGCAAAAGAGGTGGTCGTCTTACCATAACATTTAGCCTCGACATTAGATTGTAAATTTCTTCAAAAAGCGACACCCTGTAAAAGAAACAATGCCAACTGTTATGAAATACGTATGACTTTTTTCCTAGTGCGGTCTGCATCATGGAAGCAATTCGGAAACAAAGGTTCCAAAGCTATCTCATAAGGCATTAACATCTTAGTATTCTAGTCCCATCACTACAATTTCTAGCTTTCATAGTTAAAGATCTAGCCTCCATAACATTACACATGCTTACCTCGGGTGAAACATTGTCTCGACTGATTTTAACAATTGCGACAATGCCTCTCTTGAAAATCTAGCTTTTGGCGACTCATCATCCGACATGTAGCCTTCATTTCCACTTGCATTATCTCCCGAAACGATTCCTGCAATACAACACAAACCAAACAATTATTTATCATATCCACCTCTTGCTATATCCCTAAAAATAACTTGTTGGGCATAAACCAATTCACTGTAAAGGTTCCCTCTACTACTCATTACCAATAAAATTCTTCCTATACTAATTAGGTTCAAAGAATTGGAATTCAAGTATTTCATAAAGAATGGATTTTTAATAAGAAAGACAAATAAAGTACTAAAAATTCATAAAGATTCAATCTTGATAACAAAATACATTCAAATAATTCTTAATAAACAAAATTTTATTCAACTGAGTTTATTTCAACACCTTTCATTAAATGGGGTTCATTAATTCAATCCAAGAAAAACCAACACATCAACACTAGAAAATTTTAAGACTAAGGCCAATATTAAATCCAAATACAATCATTAATCAATAATAAAATTCACAACTTATTAATTTAATAAAAAAAACTGGAAAGCTTTAAGAGTACCACAAAATCTCCGGTAAATTTGGTAGATATCGAATTGAATGGGAAATGAGGCATTCATGGTTGTGATGAGACCAAGTAAAGCTCAAGCTTTTTCACCAAACAAAAATAGATAAATTCTCTCTATATTATATAATGATTTTTTTTTAAATTTAATGTTCGAGGTTTGAAATACGATTTCTATTTTAATAGATGAATCTATAATCACTATACCAATTCCCACCCCCTTCCTTATATATACTATATGATGATAACAATAGTAAAAAGAATAAAGATAAATTGTATATAATTTGTGAGATCACTATATCAAATTCGACCCTCCTATATTATATGATGATGACAATACTAAAAATAAAATAAAAAGATGAATTGGTTATGGGATTGGAGTGAAAAATGGACCCAATTTTATTATTATTATTATTATTTTTTTAGTGTAATATGGAGTATTTATGAATCTAGTGGAGTATATGAATTTTCTGTAAAGTGGTTTAAAGATTTATTAGTAGTGTTTCTTTTGAAAGCAGGCCTTAATTCAATCGCTTTCGTCTCGAACTATCGCTTAATTTTTAACTCGTCTCCTCCGAACTTTACCATCTTTTGGGCTTATCTCGAATTTTCAGATTTTTCGACCGTCCCCTATACTATTTATCTTTTCTCTGACCGCCTTCAAAACGATATTTTTAATTAAAATATATAAAATTTCATATAACACAAGAGCTAAAAAAAATTACACAATTACTAAATTTGTGAATCATATTTTAGAATAAATTAACATATGAAAATCTTTTATAAGAATTAAAATATTACATAACTTTTTAATTTTGGCACTCAACCCCCACCCCCACCATGTTGTACAGAATATATCTCCAAGATGACTACTCTACTAAAATATTCATTGGAAGAGTCCAAACAAAGAAGGCCAGAGCTTATCCATCCCTGAGATTTAATTGTTCCATTTTCTGGCCGATCCGTGCTTCCCATGAGTCCATGACACCATACATAAAAATGGGACAACACTATACATGCATCTAAATAAGATATTTTTAATAAATAATATTTTGCTCTAAATATAATTTCCTCACCTACTACACTTGTAATGCGGAAGAAAAATAAGCCATTTCATCCCTAAACCAAATACTACTTGGATGTGTGTATAACATCCCAGCAACACTATACACACACTCAAATAGTGTTTTTTTAGGGAAACGACAATTTTGCCCCTAAAGTAACTTCCTCGACTACTACACTAGTACACTTGCAAATAGGGGGGCAAAATAGTCATTTCATCCCTAACCCCAACACTATTTGGATGTCCACTAGAGCTTAAAATTAAAAAGGTCAATCATGAAAAGTAAAAATTGGACAATAATTTTGGCGCAATAAATAAATATCACCACCAGACATTTCACAGATTTTAGTACAATTTAATCTTCCTCGACGCTGACAATTGTCGAATTACATCTCCAATATTCAACAAGTGAGTTTTCCATTAGAAAACATGGGTTAACTGCATAAGAAAGCATCTAAATTAAAATTATCAGATGTAATATTTTTAATTATTATAAAAGTTTCTCATATGTTAAATTATTTTAAAATATGTCCCACAAATTTAGTAATTGAATAATTCCTTTTTTGTCCTTGTGTTATATGGAATTTTATACATTTTAATTAAAAAATACGTTTCAGGGGGCATCCCAGAAAAGATAACAGTGGCATCGAGCAATGAGAAAAGATACAAAGTCTGCAAGGCAATAAAAGATGGCAAAAGCTGGTGGCAGTTCGAAAATTAAACGATAGCCTATCGACAAACGGGTTAATTAGCTTTTTTGTTAATATGTTGCGGTGTTACATCAGGTGGTCAAAGGTTATATAGGACGAGGGTTAGAATTGTGCAATAAACACTTTTAATTATCTATCTATGTAACCGCAAATGCTTATTCATCGAATGTGAATTAGATAGAACTGAAGCCACATGGCAATGTAGAATTTTTGACTGCCTATCTTACGACATGTTAGGTTTCTTTTAATGTTTTGTTTTTTGAATTTCTTTCAAGGATATTATAATCTTTCAATTATTATACATTTATGAATATTTGATTCGGAGCATTAATTAGTTTTCTTAGTTTTATATATACATTAAAAATAAACACGTTGTCTTAACTTATTTGATAACTTGAGAATTTAAGACTTCATCCTACCAAGTTTAACAATTAATAATTGAGGATTCTGGTAATTCCATTAATTTATGAGTATATAATATTAAAGATTATCAACTTACTTGTAAAATTCCTAAAGTCAGTTATGGTAATTTGTAACTAATGTATCATAATGTATACTATAGAACATGTTAATGAATAATGTTTAATTTAAATTGTTCCATTAATACGGGAAAAAAAAGCTTAAAAGAACTCTTAACTAATTAAGGTAAAAAATATATATATTACAACCTCCATCATAAAAGATCGTGTACATTCTAGTTTTAATATGTTGACTTTTAAAACTCTAGCTTCAAATATTTTATGAAAAAATATAAATAAAAATATACTCCGTAATATTTTTAGTCTACTTCATTACTAACATTATAATTTTAATTTAGATTAAAGTTGTGTGAATCAATTAGGACATCAAAGTGTGTTAAAACAATTATCATTGAAAAGACAAACTAGACAACCTTTAATGAATGGACGGGAAAACTTTTAATTTATTATAATTGACATTTTTTCATGATGGGATTTAAACATTAATTATTTTTTAGTTTTATTATTAAAAAATAAAAAAAAGAATATTATTGTGATAATATTTTTAAATACAACTCTAATTATATGAAATTTATCATTATTAGACTAAGGAATACAAAGTAATTGATGGTAAAAGATTGATAAGAAAAAAGAACAAAAATATCAATTAAAATGAATAAATTATTTTATTGATAAAATACACATGCTTTATTTTTTGTCCTACATTTACCAATGACCTCATAGCATGATGTGTCATATTTGAACCCCATGCAATATGTCTCGAATTTGATTCTCGTAGAAGTATTATTTCATTTTTTATAGGTTTCGCCCCATTTAATAGATTTTAGTGGCATATTTGCAAATTTTAACCCCAATTTACAAGGTTAAGAAGGTTTAGGCTCCATCTAGTGAATTTTGCAGTTACAAAAATTTTATCGACTATCCAAGTGAATTTGAAAATGATGGCAACAAAGTTTACAATAGATGTGGAGTTGTTTATTACGAATTTAGATCCGCATTTCCATATTATAAATTCATATCGTAACTAATTTATAACTAACAAATATTTCGTCTCAAAATAATAAATTTAATATAAATGAATTGGAGGATGTATATCATTAGACTAATCATATTATTCCCAAGTACTAATTTATATTGTGAAACAGTAAATTAAGTTATAATAAAAATAGTTTATAAACGTGGTGAATTTGAATAATACCTGCTTTTTTTTTCTTTTGCTTAAATAACACTCCTCCCCGCGAAAGCATTCAACTCTTTCATGCCTCTTTCATTTCCTCCACCATCTTCATTTCAAATTTCACTCTTCGATTTCTCCTCTAAGTTTTCATTGTTAAACTTGAAAAGATTCAAACTTGAACCAAAATCTTCACCAAGTAAGTCTTGTGTTCTTATGTTTTCATTTTTTCTTTTTTCTTTTTTACGTTTTTTTTGTTTTTTTTAGTTTGTTAAAGGTTCGATTTTTTTTGGATTTTTATAAGAAAATTTCATGGGTTTGTTAAAAGTTCTATTTTTTTGGGTTTTTTGATTAAAAAAAATTTGTGAGTTTGTTGAAGTTTCGAGTTTTTGGGTTTTTGGATAATAAAAATTTGTGGGTTTGTTTAAGTTTCAATTTTTTTGGATTTTTTGATAATAAAAATTTATGGGTTTGTTAAAGTTTGGATTTTTTTTATAATAAAGATTCATGGGTTTGTTAAAGGTCCTATTTTTTTGGGTTTTCTGATAATAAAATGAAGTAGTTTCTGCTTAAATGTTCGATTTTGATTTTTATATTAAAAATTCATGGGTTTGTTAAAGGCCCGATTTTTTTAAGTTTTTGATAATAAAATTTCATGAGTTTGTTAAAGGTTCGATTTTTTTGGCTTTTTTGATAATACTATTCATAGTTCTTCAACTATTTGTTAATTGCTTCAAGTTTTTATTGAATTTCTTTATGATTTTCTATTTTATTTTTTAAGTTTTAGAGGTAATTGAATTGGTGGGTACATCAGGTGTATCGGTGGTGTATATCGATATATTGTGTATTGCGATGTATAATCGTGTATCAGAAGTCTATTATGAGTAAAATAAGTGGGGTTCTAAGTAGTCTATTATGATGATGGGTATCATGTCTACATGTTACATCAAAGGGGTGTATAATCGTGTAATAAGCAAGTGACATGGTGTATTCCAATTGCTTATGAATGTTTTACCGCGCAGTTTTAAAAACGGCCGAGGTCCGCCGATGTACGCTCCACTACCGACAAGCAGACGTATTAGTCGATTTCAAGAGTTGAAGAACATTACATAGAACACTAATTAATATTAGAACCTACAATATACAATTAAATTATATAGAACAATAGTTTTTTCATTTGTATTTCAATGTAATTTTTTTTCAATGTATACATTACCATGTAATATTTGATATTATAAAGTATTATTTTTACTCAATTTGAAATATATAATATAAATTACGTTCTCAAAAATTTAGTTACAATTTCAATAAATAATTTTTTGTTCATAAATGAATCGAGCTTCAATCGTGTGTTTCATTCTTTAAAACGTTTTCTTCTTTCGAGTTTGTCACACTTTGATTGTGAACACTTTCAATTTTACTCACTTTGTCGGGAACAAATCTTCACATCAAAAATATCATATTATTTAGTATTCAATATAAAAAGTAGGGTACAAAACTTGATTGAAATACACTATATAATAGTATACACCATAATACACAATAATACACCCCAATACATCATAGTACACCATAATAACCATAATACACCAGTATACACTACAATAAACCACAATATAAAATAATTCAATTACCTCTAAAACTTAAAGAAGTTATAGAAATCCATAAAGGATTCAATCAAAACTTGAAAAAATTAACAAATAATTGAATAACTATGAATAATATTATCAAAAAATTCAAAAAATCGAACCTTTAACAAACCCATGAATTTTTATTATAAAAAAAAACCCAAAAAAATCGAACCTTTAACAAACCATGAATTTTTATTATCAAAAACCCCCAAAAAATCAAATATTTAACAAACCCATAAATTTTTATTATCAAGAAACCCAAAAAAATCGCACCTTTAACAAACCCATAAATTTTATTACCCAAAAAAATCGAAACTTTAACAAACCCATGAATTATATAATCAAAAAACCCAAAAAAAATCGAAACTTTAACAAATCCATTAATTTTTTATTACCAAAAGGCCAAAAAAATCTAAACTTTAACAAACCCTTGAATTTCTATTATCAAAAACCCAAAAAAATTGAACCTTTAACAAACCCATAAATTTTTATTATAAAAAAAAACCTTTAATAAATCCATGAAAATCACACAAAAAATAAAACGTTTTTAGAAGGGGTTGGTTGCGCGATGGACTCTAGCTGTGGCCTGGACGAACCAGATGAAAAGAGATGAGAGTTTGATTATGCAAAAACTTGTTCATAATCATAAACAAATAGCATACATGATCATCTAAATTGTATATAATCAGAACTACGTAAATATATATATTCATATATATTAATTTGAGCACTTACAGCGCATCGGAAAATCACCAACAAAGTCTTTCACGAAGCCTCCTTTGAATTCCAATTGAGCACCACGAAGTCGACACGTTTCTAATGTCCACACCGTGAGAAATTTCAGTCCCATGTTTGGGTTCGCTTATAACTAGAATGATTGGATTGAATAATCAACACAAGAATTTCAATTCTTGTGTTGAAGAAGCACACGACTTCAATGGGGAGGGGAGGCGTGAATATGGTGATGGTGGTGGCTAGTTTTCAATCCTTATGAAAACCTAATTCATCCTACATATATATAGACACACCTAATCAATACAACCCGTTAACCGTTAAGCTGACTCGTTTAACTCGTTAAGTAAATTAAACACTAACGATAACTAACAAGTCACTATCGACCTTAACTAGTCACTCAATTAATTAAAATTCCAAGTTAATTAATTCGGTTTAATCCAATTTATGTTTTACACTATCAGTGTAAAATTCTAGATCGAGAACTTGATTTCAATCAACTCTCTTCAATTTTAGCAAAAGACGGTTTAATTTTATTCATGAAATAAAACTCAATATCAATGTATGTGCTGTGATTCCTTCTAGGCTCGATATCACGTCGTATAATATTATAATTGACCATTATTATTATTATTATAACGATTATGGATGGAATCTAGCAATCTGGCATAATCTCCTGTGATATCACGAGAACCCGACTAGTAATTACAATTACTATGATTGAATGTTCCGGCTTATAAAAATCACATCTACTAAACTAGTAAAATGAATCAAGGCAAGAATTGTCATAATGGGCATAATAAATGAAACCAATAACTATTGATTTTCAACCATCTCCACCATGTTAAGAGTGTTTCTTTAGCAACTACGCTACAGATCTACTTGTTCCTGAGATAGGATATATAGTATATACTCTAATGGTTCCATTCCTGTGGTGGTTTTTGGAGAAGAAAGTAATGAGAAAGAGTAGGTCAGTAAGAATAAGCAGGTGTTAAACGATATAGTGTAAGGTATAATAATAGTAAAGATATTTTAGTAATTGCATAGAGAGGGTGTTATTTAAGCAAAGAAAAAAATAATGTGTTATTCCTTAAGACAAAACCTAAAAAGATATTATTTAACCAAATTCCTCCATAAATGTGAGTCATGAATACTTTTTAATTAACAATTGTTACATACACATACTTAGTTTGTTTTGAATTATTTTTATAAACTAATTGATTATGTTAAATGAATCTAGCTGGTGTAGATATTTTATGTAACTAAATTCGAATCTTTCATTTGAACTTCTAACCTTAGGATTAATCAAATTGGACCCAATTTTGATTTCAATGTTTGTTCGAACTTCAAACTGAAGAAACACTCAAACTATTTGAATCAAATCAAAAGTTCGGAACATAGAACCATGATGCATATTACATTGCTATAAATATGTTTAATATTTTGATTTCAATTTGACTCATAAGGAAAGTCTATTGCGATATTTGTTGAGGATCCTTAATATTTTTAGTTTATTTGTCATATGAGACGGGATTCTTAATTATATTTATTAAATATATGATGTATAAAATAAATAAATAAACTGAGAATATTTTAAATTCATGTAATTGAAACCGAACCAAACCTTTATTCGAACTCTCTATCAAATCATGAAAATCAAAATTTAAATAAGCGCAAATGGAAAAAACGTCATCGGAGTTATGAAAATATTGAATTTCACCCACTTTATAATTCTTTTATCCATTATACCTACTAACCATCCTTAATTTTACCATTTCAGCCATTCCGTCCAGTCAATCGCTAAATTGACCATTTACTCGTTTTTTGTGGGGTCTTTATGCAATTATTTTCTAAAATCACTCCCTTTCGACAAATATGAAAAATGATTAGCTAAAATCATAATATTTCAGCTTGGTTTTGGGAGGTGAAGCCTTTGGATGATCTCGGGCGGTCCAGCCATTTTGAATTGGAATTTTTGGTGAAAATTGAAATAACATTGGGATTTTTGGGGTCAAAATTTATGATTTCTTCAAGATTGATTGAACAAGAATAAGGGCCGGGGGGGAGGGAAATGAGATCGAAGTGATACTAGAAAAATGAGTTTATTGGGTCGTTGATGAGAAAGGGTTAAGAGAAACCAGTTAACGGTCAATTTAGAAGCGTGTTGACTAGATTTGAATAAATATAGACTTAAGATGTTTCATATAATGAATAGTAAAAGAATTGAGAATTATGAAATCTAATATTTTCTCATAATCCATGAGTGTGTCTCTCAATTAAGTCTAAACCCATTAATCAAAACTTGAATACGCCCAAGTTCAAACCTTAAATACTACCTCGAGTTTTTTGACTTTACATATCGATATAGGGTTCAATTCATCAATTATTATTAAATCATATATTCAAAAATTATAAGAAATTAATATTATCAAATAATTTTCAAATACGAATCTAATATATAATTTTCAAATATTTATAAAAATAACAAGTACTTAATAATAGTAGACAGTGAAAATTTATTAAAAAACAATTAAAATGATTAAGACGACTTAATCAGATTACCAAATCGAGCCACCAAAGAATGCCACGTGGTTGTGGCCTCAATCGAACCCTAAAATTTAATGTAAAACCCTCGCAGACAACAAAGATTTTAAGAAATAATCCCGAATTAAATGTACATTAAATTAGGTCTGAGGCTAAAATCCCTAATTTTATCTAATTAAAATCGGCCATGTGGCACGAATTGAAGTTCGAAGTTTCGGGTTTTAAATCAACACCCAAAAGTTACGGAGTTCAAAATAAAGGCTCCAGCGTCCCAATAGCTTAAACGCATTTCACCTTAAAAACGAACTCTTGCTCAAAATAGGCGCCTATTTTGATTTCTCAAGGGAAATTAATTCCTAAATCTCCGATCGCTCGTATCTTGCCTCAAAATTTAACTGTAAGCAAGATCGCGATCCACCCGAATTAAATCAACAAATCAAGGCATTCAAAGCCCGTAAACCTATAACAATTCCCTTACATATTTTGAAATCATCGCCACAATTCATTAGAAATGAAAACATCTCGAAAATAATGTAGACGACTCTCCGAAATTTCTAAGTTAAATCTTTTAAAAATAGAAACACTTAATTTGAAGTTGGAAACACATCCAGCAAATAAAATAGGCTACCGAAATCAAGATTACCTAATAAACGATTAATTTCAAGTTAGATAAAATCGATGAATCGGCTAATGCATTTTCAAGAATGCCCAATATTCAAGTGAATGTTTCAATGTACCTACGACATTATTCATAATTCTACACAACACCAAAAATATCGTTGATTCCATTAAGTTCCAGATATAAGAATACACCGGAATGCTTCATTTGCAACCGATTCAGAAACATGCGCATTATATTGTCTGTTATCGATTATCAACAAAGTGCCGGACAATCCACCTTTATATCGACATCACTACAGCAACAAGTTGCTAAGACCGTTGTAGTACAAGCTAAAAGTAACATAGCTTCAAAGCTTAAATCAAGTCACTCATCACTACAACAATAAACCGCTAGCGCCGATGTAAGCATAAAGTTTCAAAAGCATATATCGCTTCACAACTTAAATGATATCCAAGTTGAGGCCAAATCTCACCAAGCTCCTCACCCTATAGCAACAAGTTGTTAAGGCTACCAGAAGGCAAGCAGCAGCATACATTGTTTCAACAATTGGGTTGCTATCTTCTCCATACCACGAAGCCTTGAGTCAAGTCCTCCACCAAAGCATAAAGAGTATATCAAACTACAAAGCCCCACCAAAGACAAGAACTTATACAAATATCGCCTCCCACTTGGGATCATATCCCTAAATCCCACTATAAAAGTGCGAAGTCCCACACCGCACATTTACAAGTATGTTCATCAAGCCCGAATAGACCACAAGAATCAAGACAATACCCAATATCGCTCCATACAACCAACACGAATACGCCGCATGCCTCCGCGCTCTGACTATATCCAAGTCCGCCTCTAGCCTCAAGCTCCATCAAGATCGTGACACATATTCGGGGCCATTATGTATTCTATCCAAATTCAAATCCAAAGCTCACTGCCTGAAATTTCATACTGCCAAGTTTCATATCAAGTTTCAAGTTAATTCAAAGACTCACAAATCACAAGAACGCTAAGAATTTGTGAATTTTTCTTATATCCATATCATAAATAATAAAATTATTCTATGACATAATTAATTAAATTACATTTTCATATACCAAAACGTCAACGAAAAATAAAAATAAAATTGTGAGTATTTCAATCGCCCAAGTTTTAAGATTATTATCAATCTTCAAATATTTTCCCTATTACGGAGTATAATGTGACAAAAGAAAGAGAGGGAGTGTATACAAAATTATTAAAAACCCAAAATATCAATAAAACTTCTATTTGATTCGTAATTCTTCCAATTTAAAGGTATTTATCAGTTTAATATATAAGAATTTATCAAGTTATAATTTGGGAATTTTTTTTTCTTCATATTTAACTAAGTGATCATGGTAATATTTTGTTTAATTTTTTCATTAAATTGGTTTCAATGGCTCAGCATGGATTATAAAAGGATTATAGTAAAAACATTGAGTATAATATTTACAAGTGTTACTTTGTAAGAAAGTTTGGTGTATTGTTCACAGTATTGATGAATTTTCTTCGAATATTTAACCACCATTGTATATTTGAGTTGAATGTTATTGGGTTGATTACTCTCATTTTATTTGGTTGAATGCTGTACTTTTGGAGTTTGGTTATTGGTATATTATGTTACTTGTCCTTAAAATTGTTATTTGTTTTGTTTCATATATGTTCTGTTTTGGTTGTTTCTGAGCCATGCTTTTGAATTATGTGTTTTATTTACATGTTTGTTTTTAATGACGTATTGATTGTAAATGTGTGAATATTTTGTTGCATGGTTTCATTGCTTGCTCTGTTTAGTTTACAGATCATGTGTATTAAGCTATAAAAAGTGTATATACAATGTCTTTTGGTATATTGGATTGATTGCTTGAGTACTTCTTCATTTGTGGGTATTTGAGATTGTCAATTTGTTCACCTGTTTCAGTAATCTCTATCTGAGACTTTGTATAATGATTATAGTGTATCAAGTCTCAAAGGATTTAATTTGGTTATATACACTGCAAAAGATTAAAAAAAAATGGTTCTTTGTAAAAGTCTTGTTGAAATATACTACAGAGTAACTTACATTCTTATAGAAAAGTTGTCAGGATTTTGGAATACTGATTATTTGTATAAATGATTTTAAGCAAAGTTAAGGCTATATTGCTATATCCAGCCATATATCGTTCATTAAAAAGATTAACCCAAATCCTTTTCCTCTGCAGAAGATACTATTTTTCATTTCAAAGGTAGATAGTCATCATGTAAGAAAAGCCGTTTGAAGATCTATTTTGTCAGACTTAAGCTTTAGATCTATATTATAACCTCATGATATTTCTTCAACATTGCAGTAATAATCAGCATCCTATTCTTCAATCAAGTGGGGTTTCAACATTGGTTCAAGAACTGGCAAGAATTGAGAAGGCATAGGCTGACTGCAAGTAGCTTTTGCTGGTGCTATTGGTTTTTTCACCGCTGTAGGGTTCATCTCTGGCTAGAGAAGATTGGAGCAGTCGAACCTTTATGGGAATTTGCAACATGCTGAACAATATTAAGGAGAAAGACTTAGGCAGCACAATCTGAAACACTGTGTGCTTTTCCTGAGTTTCAGGTGTATGGCAAGGAGAACACGGAGTATAATTGGCTTGGTGCTTCTCCTGATGGTACAGTGGACCAAATGCCTATTTTTACCTTCTCTTTGGGCTTTGGAAATCAAGTGTCCTTTTTTGGAGGTGATATGAGCCAGCTACTCCTTTTAAGTTTAATTCCTTACTATATTCCACAAGCCTGGGTCTAATGGAAATCTTAGATAGGGACTGATGATTTATGTCTTGGACTGTTAAAGGAAGTAGCTTGTTTAGGATATTTCGAGATAGAGTATTGGGACGTTTTGGAATATAGCACTGTCTGATTTTTGGTGGAACCATAACCAGCCTGCAAGAGAATTGTATAATAAATCTGAGATTTCCAATCCTCTTGGTTCAGTTAGGATCGCTTCGCCCACCCCTAAGCATGAGTTATGTAGTTACATAGTCTATGAAAGTAAACGGATAGTCGATAACTCCAAGTTGTTGATACGTGAAACGCAGGGGATCTTGCAACCCGTGGATTGAAATTATGGTGTTGAATCTACAAATGAAGTTTGTGGATGAATCTCTGCTGTTGAGTGCGAATTACTCTCTTCTAATTAAATAGGGTAATCGGCATATTGTAGCCAAAGAAAGATACAAGGTTTTCAGTTGTCAAATGAGAGGATTGACTGGCTGAGAAAGATGGTCGGATGTATTGCTATACCAACAACACTTCTCTGAATCAAGTCAGTTTAAAGGTATGCTCGTATCATCAAAAGCTGGAAACTCTCATTTCTATTTCAAAGTTTCTGAATCTTGATAAATCATATGGTGTTTCTTATACATGGTCATGCTGGCGCAGCTGTAGCTTATGGATCCTTCCTTTGTTCCTTCTTAGAGGTAAGGTCACACTCATATGAAGGAAGATACAAATATTATTTGATTTTGGGTCCATCTACCACCTGTAGTGTGATAGTCATGTGGTGGCCTGCCGGGTTATCATTTGGTAGCTGTGGAGAAAAAATGGAAAATATTACAAGTGAAATGCACATAATAGTTCGACTCTGAAAGTCTGAAGTCTGAACTGATCATTACTCTATTGGGTGAGATTATGTCAGTTACAATTCTTGGAACTGAGGAATGACCAAGATGGATATCCGAGTGTAAATTTTAACTCAGATCCTTACACTATAAATAAATATTGTTGTTAGTTGAGGTCTTTAATTCATAAATTCATGCCTTCCATCTTTGAGATGCAAGACTATCTTGGCAGGCCATCACCCCTGAAAAATCTAGAAGATCTGTAAGATATAAGTGATCTTAATCCAAGTTGGAGAGTAAAGGGAACAATTTGAAATTGCTGCTAAAGCGGGATCTGATTTGGGATTTAAATGGTTGAAAAGGATTGAGGAGGAAGAAAAGCGTGTGCTTGCCTCGCAAGCCACAGAACCCGCAGTTGATGTGCACCACATCTCTGGAGTTGGTGAGTTACTAGTTCCAGTGAACACAAAGAAGTCAGATCCTGATTTGGAGCTAACTCATCTTTCCACAATATTTGTTTTGCTCCATGTTATTTTCTTGTCAAGATAGTGTAGGTTTTCCTGGGAGCGAGTCATATAGATTTTTAAGCCTATAAAATGTATTGGAAGAACATTTCAATAGCCGATTTACTTTTAACAAATCAGATTCCTCGTAGCAGCATTTAGCCGCAAGAGCCACGAAATAGCAGAAGAAGATAGCCTCCAAGAAGTGGTCAAATCCAATTTGGTAAATGAAATTGGTTTAAATTAATTGTAATCGCTGAACGAAAAAAAGACATTTCTGACCGACTAAAATAATAACGCCTTTTAAACTATCAATGGAAATAAGTGATAAACTTATGTATAAAAACCCCATTAGGGGTATTGATTTCATCTAACGACATTCTCTACCTAAATACCACCTGTCTAGCACTAGGTCCGATTTATTACTAATTCGATTTACTATACTAAGACACGGATTCAATTTAATATCCCTAAATTAATCGAATCCTTATTATTCGCAGTAATTCATTAAATTAAAGATTATAAGCACAAATAAATCTTTTGGAACCGACACTCCATTGTACACTTCCTTATAAAGACAAATAAATCTATCTAACCGACTAACTGTTGTACACTTTGAATAACAACAAACTAATTAATTAATCAAAAAAACTAATTTTATAATGCGTTCATACGTTGCATGACTTATCATAAATCTCATTCTGTGATATAGAAGAACTAGTCGATTCTAAAAATACTTAATCAAAATACGCTCAACGATTAATACTAGTGCATCGAGTAGAGAAATACACCGCAAGACTACATCATACAAAGAATAGGAAAATTAGCTACCACTCATACCGAAATAAATAATGTATAATATTATCGAAAGATAAATTAACTGTAGGACGTATAAAAGACTGAAAATACTATCAATTGTCTCCAACAAAACGACGTAAATTAAGAATAATAGTAGTAGTAAGTTGCTTCTGTGCCTGAGTACTGCCTAGAATTTTGTAACAAGTCTCATCTGCTGCTACGTGATGGATAATAATAATTAGGTCAATTTTTATTCTTCGACAAGTGCTGCGATAAATCGACCTCTTTTCTTCTCGATTGACGATTTTTCATTCATTCTTCCAAAAATTGGCAATGACCTCGACCCGCCAATTCTTTTTAGCCTTTTCCCCTCGCCTTAATTAGCATATATTTCCCAAATAATAATAAAAAATACCGAAACCACATAATAAATAATATTTATCAATTAAACAATCAAATTACGAAAATACCCAAAATCATCCCTAAACCTATGACAAATATTCGCTAATCAAACTCCCACACTTGGCCTCTGCTACTGTCCTCAAGTAAAAACATTCTAAGACGTTTACAGATATCCTCCAAAGCGGCCAACACTACGCATAACAAAACACACAAAAAGTTACACGCCTCAACGTGGACCTCGAATGCCACTTTAAATTTTGTAAGCATTACATCTACCAAGTCAATTTCACACAATCTACCAAATCAATGATTCAAAACACCAATGCATGTGGATATCTCAATTACTCACCACTCAATAATTGTATTTATAGCTCGCTATACCTAATTTCAAAGACATTCCCTACTATGCGCTAAGTATACACCCAATCCATCATTTACTTAACACAAGTCGAAAGTTTTTCATGTGGTCAGAACGGGCTTGTGTGTTAAGTGTGTTAAATGCTCTCGCCTGACTAAACACGGCACTAATAAATCTAAATAAATTCACCAAGTACAAGACATAATTTCACATCCCACTACACAACATAGAGCCTCACACATTTTGGCTTACTTTCTCCTTATACCCGAGATACAACACTTTTTTCCTTTGTTTTTCAATCTACTAGACCCTGAACTGAGACAACATAAGGAAAACTATCATTTTGTTCCTTCTTCTTTTTTTCTTTCTTTTTTCTTTTTTTTCATTCTTTTTTTCTTACTTTATTTATTAAGGTCTAATAGCATTTCACATTGATATCAACTCCCCCACACTTAACTATTTGCATGCACCAACATAAGAACACTTATTCAATAATGCACATGTTGAATCTAAAAGATATCACAATCCTCAAGTAGGTTCAATAAAGTTCGAGTACTAGGGCTTTAGGCTCATCTTAACGTGGTTTAAAATAATAAAGAGGCTCTCACACATAAAGTGCTCAACTATTAAGGGATTAATACAAGGTTGGCTTTATGAGAAGAGTGGGGTAATTTCCTAAATTGCCTCCATCATTCTTATGCATGCACACACTTAAAATCAAACAGAGGTTCAAAACAAGTTATGAAGAATTGTATCAAGTACGAGCATCACACATTGAAAGAATTCAAATAATTGAAGTACAAAAACTCACACTCACAACGATACAGTGGCTATCCACTATCTCAGAACCGAAATCCTCGTAATAAGCCATGGAATCACGCAAAGCTAAAGCGACTCAAATTATACTAATCAAACCTCTAACCTTATCCATTAACGTCCCTCTCATATGCATCATACATTGCACTATTAACCAAATGATACGCAAACAACTCATGAAGACAAGTTACTTCATTTATCAATCCAAGCACAAAATAAAGCCAAATAAAAATTTAAAGTTTACCTCCGACACTTAAATTTAACATTGTTCCCAATGTGCTACACAACACCCACAAAAACTCAACCACATGACCAACACGTCACCCAACATAAAAACAAAATTTAAATAACAAAAGAACAAACAATACTAAAATAAATAAAGAACAAAATTTAAAGATACCAACTCCCATCTGAGAAAATAGACGAGTGAGCCGACAAATGCAAACACCCTCGTTGTCCACCATTGCAACAATCAAATATGTACTAAAAATAGGAGTCTACCAAACCAAATCTATTAAACAATTCAAAAATAAACCACACAAAGCAAAAATTAAAATAATACTAAAGAAGAAAAAAACTGAAATTAGTAAAACAAAGAAATTGAAACAATTAGCACACAACTGAAAACGAGAGAAGAAGGTGACAATGGATTGGGTGGTCGAAGATGGGCGTGGCCGGAGCAGGAAAGGCGTAGGGGGGTCGGTCAGGTCAGTTCAGATTTGGGGCCTCCGTTCGGGACAGGCGGTCGCCGGATTTGGGGAGAAGTGTGGGGTCGCAGATTAAGGTGGAGATGGCGGCGGGAATTCAGAGGGTGGAGTAGGAAGGTGGTGACGCGTGGAGTTTGTGGCGGCTTAGGGAGTTGGTTGGTGGGTTTAGGGTTGGAGAAGAGAAAAGCGAATCCACCATACACCCAAATACTGCTTTTTTAGCATCGAAACGACTATTTTACCCTCGAAAGATGGGCTTCTATAACTACTACACTTACAACAAAAGAAAATAAATATAGTAATAACATTAAATTAAAGATTTAAAAACTTCTTTGAACTAACATTCCGACCAAATTCGAACTCCTCGAAAAGTTGCCTCATTAAAAAGTGACGCAGATAAGAAGTTTGTTTCTCTTGACAAAGATCGATATCATCATTCTTCACAACTTCCTAAAGCCTCAAATTTCAGACCTTCTCATCTTTGTCTGTGAGTCAATACAACAATCGACTAAGATGTACGCAGCTTTCAATGCATTCTTATTACATAAGCAACATTAGCTTCAAAAGTATCTCAGAATTCAACTCATCAACTAGTTAAACAATCATTAACCTCAAAGATATAAAACAAATATGAAACAATGTAAATGGTTAATTATTTGATCTAGCATGCTCATGAAAAATCTTCCCATTACGCATACATCAATAATAGTATTAGTTGATGCCATAAAAGTTCTCCCCAATAAATCGGAGGTTCATACTTACTAACCTCGCAACTTTTCTGCCTCAAGGCACAACAAAGTTTATGTGACAATAAGTTTAATAATTTGAAATCATGACGTTTCTCTAATATACATTGGGATGGCCAAGTAATTATCGCCTAACTCAGAAAAGTCATGTTGGTTGGATTTAAGTACTTCTAATCCCAATTTCGTATATGAGTAAGACATGTAAGATCGGAGCATTAAAGAATTCCAAAATTATTATCTTTGCTCCCCTTTTAAGTCCCCTTCTAACTTCATATCTATAATGAAACTACCTGGGTCCTTTTAACTCTCAAATAACTCTATCCTAATTAATGTGATTTGCCATTTCCTCACAAATCCTAATTCTTTCATTACGCTCATACTTACGCCTCTTACCAATTAATTCTTTAATGAACGTGGCATAAGAAGGAATATTTTTTAGAACATTCAGAAGAGGTAAATTAGTATGGACCTTAGACAACATATCATAGAATTCAGAGAAAGACTTCTATACATGTTACCCTCAAGAGCCTCTTTCTGAAAAGGTACCGGGCGGAACATACGGGTTTACCACCCTTCAACATTCTCATTTTCCTCGAGCTAACCCCAATCCGGCCCTTGCCCTTCCTATCTCTTTCTTCAACTCTCTTGTTTCCACATGAGCTCCAATATCTAAGCAGCTTTCCACCCTCATAGCCACGACGTGGCATTGGCTTGCCTCCGGGTTGATTTGAAATTCTTGTGACTTTCAATCTCCCTCGGATTGTTCAACCATAAAAATGACACGATGGATTTTGCTTCTTGTTCAGTTTTTCGACTCGAAACCTTCCTGCTCGTTCTTCTTTCGAGTCTCGCCCATCGACCAATTTGAAGCTCCAACTCTCGATCAAGGTCGAAATAGTAATCGTTGTACGTTAAAGTTGGAAAGCCCGCATGAGTCGGGTTGTCGCAGCCTCGCACCCCTTTAGGTGTCTTATTACCTCAAGTTAAACACTCGACCTTAAGGTCGACCTTCCTGTCGGGTTTTTCCATGAAAAATTTGAATTTTACCCCTCCACCTAGGATCAGAATGCTGGAGTATGGACTATTCCTTGCTTCCTCAGCAGTCACCTCCTTAATTTACATCTCGTGTAAGGGAGGCCAACTGCCTAGTCACATCAGAATTTGCATTGATTCCATGTACTCCCCGTGGATTACCTTTAACACCTTTCTGCAGAGAATTAGTAGCCAAAGATTCGAAGATCTCTTGGATCTCCCGAACTGTTTTTCCACCAAGTGCTCCTCCAATCAGATCAGTTCGACATGCCGGAGCGGTACTTATCATAAAATATAAATGCCGGAGTTCGTGTGGTACAAATGACGGGAATTGATCACGAGTTTGAAAATCCATCTCACGCCTCGTATGAAACGTGTACCCACCCGCCCCTAGGTCGTGACGCTCGGTGTTTAATCGCCCCAAATCTCGACACGCAGTCACCAATCGACGGATGACCCGATTAAGGAAACCCGTCTCAAAACAACTCAACAATACAAATATACAATTTCAACACTTTCTTTCAAGAAAAGTGATCCATCGCGGGTATTCCTAACCACATAACAACAACCAATATACAAATATAACACCAAAGGACCAATACAACAACCTTACAACAACAAGTATCTCAAATAACAACTTCGCTGCATAACAACCACAATCAAACAAAATAAAGAGACTCAGGATCAATCAAGCACCCGCCACCTAAGCTCTGACAACACAAACAATCTCGAAGAAATCCTCGGCTTCTGAAGAACAACTTCACCTCACAACCTTAGCAATAAAATTGCCGCCTATAGCGACACAAGCGAAGCTGTGCTTTAGCGTGAATATATATATATCTCAAGAATGAAATCAACTTCCAATCACGTAGTTATGTATCAAAGGGATTAATTTTTGCCACGATAGATGTTTCGTATATGATATTATTCAATTTAGGATCTTAATATAAAGTTACTAGCGCTTACTTAATATTTTCATATGGTCATAAATTGTTACTAGCGTAATTATCCAAAATGATGGCAATCAAAAAATAACATACGTATATCTCAAGAAAAAATCAGAATAACACGCATAAATAAATCAATTCCTATCCACCGAGCAACGCATTTTACAATACAACCTCTTGAACGAATAGGGCAACTCCAAAGAACCCAACCAACTCAACAATAGTATCAACTCAACAACTCAACACAATAGTATCACCAACAACTCAACAATAAGATCAACTCAACAACTCTATCAACTCAACAACTCACAACTCAACAATCCTTACAACTCAATATAGTCCGGCTTTCTACAACTAATGCGCATAATCAACCTCAACTCCTAGTGAAACTTTATGCCCGTCGACATAAGCTATCACCTAATCGTAATGCGTAATTTAAGAATCACCGACCGCTACTTTAGGTACCGGTGAAACCTACCAAATCGCATTTTAGGAACGAAGCAAAGATAATGGGACTAACAACTCAACCGACAACATCAACTCATATACAACTCTTCCCTAATACGACTAACAACTCCCCAAAACACTGTATTTGACTCATAAGACCAAACACAACGCAACGACTCAACCCACAACGCATAATCAACATATATAACTCAACAATAAAATCATATATATATACATACACATATCCCAATCAAATATTAATCGACGCCTTCCATGGTATAGATACTCACCTCGGCTAACTAAATGAAACTCCAAGCAAGCAATCACAAAAAATGACCTTTCCCCACAATAACGCTAAAACATTCAAAATTATAATTACTACTTATAACACAACTAGTAATATAACATTCTACCTATATATAAGGCAATCTCACATCGATACCCCCAAAATAACTCCAACAAAGTTCCTCCCCATCCCTAATTCAAACTTCGAGTTCGCAACCTTCCTATTAATGATCGAGTTCCAATTACTAGTTCAAAGCGTCCTAACGCTCCGATATTAAAAACTAATCATCACATTTCTAACCATCTTTAATCACAAAATCAATTCACTATTCAACTTTACAAAACTCATAATATCCGAACATTCTCTAATCACCTAAAAAAATCACAACCTACTCCCTCAAAACAACTTCTAAATAAAGTCCACTTGTGCCAATTTCTATCATTTAAAACCCATTTAGAAAAAAGTCAACAGCGTCAACTATAATCCTCGACATACCCCCAACCCCATAAATCGACATTATCACCTTTTATACGAGCATCTGTGTCTCTAGATGTCGATTCTATAACATAATAAATATCAAAGCTTCAAAGTCAACTCAAATTCCCAAAAAAGTCAACATCCTCAAACTCAAGAAATACTCCAAAAGATTCGAACTTTCTTACCTCAAAACGCAGGATTACTCGGAAACTCTCCAAGAAATTTGCACTGGGGCCAAGCTAAACGAGGGAAGAAATGAAAGAACAAAATCAAGTGGAAATTCGTAGGATTGCCCTAACTATGAAAAAAGAAGGAGAAGACGATGATAATGCATTTACAAGGCATTCGATAGGTATAAGAAGGTCCTGCTGGGTCCGCACAAAAATATCTCAAGAGTTGCTCACTTTCTCGCTCGATTTCTATTAGCTTTCTTCAAGCCAGTTTAACAACACAACTCTAACATAAATTTTAAATTTCTAACCCAAATAATATTACAATGATACTCATACCTGTGAATCTAAGTTAAGCCATACTACCCACCTAATAAAATTTCGCCCGAAATTTCCCAACTCAACAATCACGAAAGCACCATTTAAACAACTCAACTTCCCTTTCCTCCCAAACCGCATTACTCCCTTCCATGGAGATATCCTTAAAAACACATGATCTCCAACTTCAAGGACAAATCCAATTCGGCGACGACAAGATATTTTCACCTGCCCCAAGTATCCTCAGGTTTTGCTGTATCAACTTGATCCTCTCCACCGAACTCTCAACTAACTCGGAACCATAAACTTTCCTCTCTCCCACTTCGTTCCAACAGACTGGAGTCCGACACTTCCGCCCATACAACGCCTCAAATGGAGCCATCTGGATACTAGCATGAAAATCAAGCAAGTTATACGCCGAACACCATCTTCTTTAGGCAACTCGCTATCCCAACTCCCTCGAGAAACTCCTCGTGTAAACACAAGCCCGAAGCATATCCTCCAAAGCTCGATTGCCTTTCCTCGGGCTTGCCCATTTGTCTGGGGATGGAAAGATGTACTCAACTCCACTCTAGTCCCCAACGCCTCCTGGAAACCCCCTCCGCATCTCGAGGTAACCGTGATCAGCGGCCTTAAATGATCGAGCACCGAAACCCCACGCTAGCCTCACAACTGATCAACATACATCTTCGCTAACCTCTCTGGTCCATCGGTAGATCTGATAGGTAAGAAATGAGCTGACTTCGACAGCCTATCCAATCACCCAGATCCCATCATTCCGCCTAACGACTGTGGAAGACCGAATACAAAGTCCACGGTATCATTTTCTCCCAAATCCACTCAGAATAGAAGAGTCTACAACAATCCCTCTAAGGATGTCTATGCTCCGCCTCACTCTTGCCGAATAATAAACCAAACATTTAGCCACGAACTCGCAGAATTTCTCTCTTCACTCCCCGGCCACCGTAAAGTCAATCTCAAGTCCTCACATCTGCGCTTACCGTAGATTTACGCTATAAGAAATGACAGCCTCGCCAAGAATTTCTTCTTCAACTCATCCTGGAACTGCACATAACCTCACATCCATCCTCGAGCTCCATTCTCGCTAACCTGTGAAAATCCTTTTCTCGACCCCATCCTTGCTTTCTACACTCCATTTTCTCTAGTTTCATCATTGGCCAGAACTCCAAAATACTGGCCAAAAAGTACATGTGCTCGAATCCCTTCACATAAACCAACAACTCAACACCAAGTACCAATACTAAACTCAACCCCTAAGCCGTCTTATATCTCTACTTTTGGCTCCTTCGGCTTCCCTTCCGACCTCGAGCATCCGGCTACTACATTCGGCTTCCCCTGCAGCGATATTCGATCATTACATCATAGCTTCGCGATAAACTCCATCCACCTCCTCTCTGCCTCTGCTCAAATCTGCCCTCTGCCGATAGGTACTTCGACTTTTGTGATCGGGTGAAAATCGGCTATCTAACTCCATATAAGTAATGCCTCCAATAACTTTAATGCAAAAACAATTGGGTCGGCCAACTCGTATCACTGGCTCCGTAGTTCCTCCTCGTGGTTCCCTCAACTGGCCGAGAAGCATAAGAAATCACTTCATTCTGGTACATCAACACACAGCCCAACCCCCTTGCAGCGGCATCACCGTATCACGAAACCTTCTCGTAATCTTCGATTTTAAAGCTAAACCGCGCAAGAGTCAACCTTGCCTTCAACTCCTCAAACACCTCTCACAATCCTCATCCCAAATAAAGCGGAACTCCCTTCGGGTCAACTCCTGGGTCATCTGAGTCGCAATCAACGCAGAAATTTCGATAAAACCTCCTCAGAATACCTTACCAAACCCAAGAACTCCCTTGCCATCTCGGTCACACTCAGAAGTCGCCTCCCAATTACTTACCTCTCCACCCTTCCTCGGTGGTCCACACAAATAATACCTTCACCGATATAACATGACCCAAGAACTGCATTTCTCCAACTGCACTACATTTGCTAAACTTAGCGCATAAATTGGTGCCGCCTCAAAGTCTCCAACACACCAAGAAGCTGCCTCTCGTGCTCCTCCGCATCACTCGAGTAAATCAAAATATCATCAATAAATACAATCACAAATTTATCCAAGTAAGAACTCCCAAATAATCTCGATTCATTAAATCCATGAACATTGTCGGTGCATTAGTCAACCCAAACTAAGCATTACCATAAACTCATGTTGCCCATACCGGATCGAAAAACCGATTTCTGAATGTCACCCTCCTTAATCCTCAACCGTAGTACTGATCTCAAATCAATCTTCAAAATACTGCACCCTCAACTGGACAAATAAATCATCTATCCTCGCAACGGATAGTGGTTCTGATGGTCACTTTATTCAACCGCTCGTAGTCGATACACAACCTCAATGCATCATCTTTTCTTTTTTTCTTGCCAAATGTAATCAAGCGCACTTAATGAGAAAATACTCGGTCCCGACAACCCCTATCAAGTAGTTCCCCTAACCGAGTCTTCAACTCTCTCAACTCACGGACTCCATTCTATACGGCGCAATAGGAAATCGTGCCGCACTGAACTAATACTCAATCGCAAACTCCACTCTCTCTCAAAGTACCGCAACTCCTCCGGAAAAATATCAACATACTCACAAATAACCTCTAAATCCTCTAACCTGTTCTCATCTCCCTCCAAGTCGACTACATACCCTTATACCCAACACAACCTTTCTTCGTCAACTCTCGCCCGTAGAAGGCCAAATAAAACTTAATGGCAAAATCTTCCTATCTCCTCAAACACAACATCGTCTACCCGACTAGAAAACATAATCTCCTCATGTGGCAAGAATTCTAAAGTGATGTCTCCCCAACTACCCATTCCCAAGATAAATATCAAAATCTACCAATTCAAACGGAAGTGTATCCACCACTAACAATCGACATAATACACCTAAGGACAAATCTCTACATACATATCTAACCCTCAACCGACCTCCCAACCGTGTCATAATATAAAGCGGAACAAGCAAAAAAGCACTCCCGGCTACAAAGGTAAACATTCACAAAACTCCGGGAAATAAAAAGAAACGAGTAGCTCCAATCAAAAAGTACCTCGGCCTATGTATCAAATGTACTGGCCGAATCTCTTCAGTCAGTCTACAATGCCTCCCTCTGGAAATGACGGCATTGGAGAGGGCCTTTGCCAAAGACTGCCTCGTCAAGCACCCGCTACGCCCCGGGTACTTCCAACTCATGACTCCCCGACCTTCCGCGGCCTCCAAAACGTCCTCCTCTGCTCCCCTGGTACCCTCCTCTCACAGACTGTGCTGGTGATGATGTACTAGCTCCACCCACTCCGGAATGCTGGGGACAATCTCTCGCTATGTGTCCAGACTGCTGACATCGGAAGCAAATCATCTCTCTCTCCCGACAATCCTGCATCCTATGGCCCATCTGCCCGCAACGAAAACATCGAATACCGCTCGCAACCCCGTAACACCCTCCGGCATCCACCGCATCTAACATATACCCGCAAAAAGAAGAAGTCAGCAGAATAACTCGGCGAGGCGACCGAACGACTCGAAATTGGGCGAATGGGCTCTAGTCCTCCCTCCCTGAACCTCGAACTGGGGATGGTCCACCCATCGACCACCTCGGTCAGACCCTTCGACCCTCTAACCTCAGCTCCAATTCCATCTCTACCTCAATGCATTGCTCCTCAACTCATGGAACCTGTGAAAGCTTCATCAAAGATATACAGGCGAATCTCTTGCTATCAACCTTATCTCCGGACTCGAGAATCCTCCCCGCCCCTGGCCGTGTACGCTGGGAAAGAAACACATAACTCACTAAACCGCCTCGCATCTCCCTCTTCAACAGATCGGGACACCTCGAGTAAAAAATCGATCCCTCTCCAAAGGCTTACACAAGCTGGTGTCTCCTATACAATAATTTTCCTCGAACAAATGGGCCATGTTACCCCTAAGTCAATTCGGTCCTCCCTTTAGCAGCCAAGGATACTGCAGTTACCCCACCAATCACTTGTAGCCGCCTCATGCAGCCTGTAGTTGGCGAACTCCGACTTCTCACCTCAATACCCATGGGCTCAAAAAATGGTCTCCAAATATCTAATACAACTCGATGGCATCAATCGGTGAACTCCACCCTGCTGAACTTTGGGATCTCTCCTCGTGAAATGGTCATTGGCCTTCAAAGCTTACTTCTAAAGATCGCTATCCTTACTGGATCACAATTCGTGTCCCAATTCCTCCTCAACCTCGCACCTCATCCCTCAACAACATAAATAATCGGAACATCGTGGTATACACCGAACTCAAGCAGCCCACACCGGGCTCACTCGCCTCTACACCCACCGGCCCGTCGGGCCACCTCCGCCCACCTCTAATACCCCTCGTCTACCACTCTGCACGCCCCCTCGCGGCACGGGTCGCCCACGCCGGCCTCCATTCTCGCGGCATCCTCACGCCTACTAAAACGAACGAAAGCATCAGAATTCTAAAAGACTCCAAACTGCATAAACTCAAAGAACACAACCCAGAGTAGACACATAACCAATACGCACTTCACCAAAGAATACGAAACCTACGCCTCCGATACCAAAATTATAACGACCCGCCTCCCCCGTGTCCTACGCCCGAGGTCGGGGACCGTCTCAAATCCTCGACACCGTAGTCACCAACACGATGACTGATTTTGAAGCGAAACCCCGTCTCAAACAACTCAAACAATACAATATACAACTAACGACAACACTTTTTAAGAAAAGGATCCATCATGTGCAAGCCCCTAACTACATAACAACAACCAATATACAACATACCAAAGCGACCAATACAACAACCTACAACAACAAGTATCTCAAAATAACAACTTCATGTGCATAACAACTGGCCAATCAAACAAAATAAAGAGACTGCGGAGGACTCTCAACTGCCACCTCTGGCCGCCACCAAGCCTCTCTACAAAGACAAACACCAAGCAAACTCTGGCCGGTGTTAACAACGCCACTGTCAACCTAGTAATAAAATTCAAGCCATAATAGCGTGAAATGTGTTTTAGAATATATATCTCAAGAATGAAATCAACTTCCAATCAATGCAATAGCGATCAAAGTGGATTAATATTTGCTACTTATGTATAAGCCGTATATGTAGATATTATTCAATTTAGATCTTAATAATATAAAGTCATTTCAGCGCTTCTTACTTATCATTTCATATGGTCATAAATTGTTACTTTGGTATGCACTATCCAAAAATGATGGCAATTAAAAAATAACATACGATATCTCAAGAAAAATCAGAATAACACGCACAACAAATCGAATTCTACTCTATCCACCCATAACTACGACAACACAACCTCAACGATTAGGGTAACTCAAAGAACCCAAATCCATAACTTAACAATAGTATCAACTCAACAACTCAACAATAGTATCAACTCAACAATAATACAATAATATCAACTCAACAACTCACACAGAGATCAACTCAACAACTCCCCTATCAACTCAACAACTCACAACTCAATAATCCTACAACTCAATATAAGTCCGGATTTCTACAACTAATGCGCATATAATCAACCTCAACCTGCAGGGAGAAACTTATGCCCGCTTCTAATAAGTTAATCGATGCCCGCAGATGATACTCACTCCCTCGCTAACTAAATGAAACTCCGCGCAATCACAACATCGACCTTCGCTATCAACGCTAAAAACATTCAAAAATTATAATTACGCTTATAACACAACTACTAATATAACATTCTACCTATATAAATAATCTCATATCGATATCCCCCAAATAACCCAACAAAAGTTCCCCTATCACCTAATTTAAACTCGAGTTCGCAACTTTCCTATTAATGATCGAAGTTCCAATTACTTAGTTCAGCTGTCCTAACGTCTGATATTAACAACTAATCATCACATTTCTAACCATCTTTAATCACAAATCAAATCTCACTCATTCAAACTTTACAAAAACTCATAATATCCGAACATTCTCTCTAATCACCTAAAAAATCACAACCTACTCCTCAAACAATCCTAAATAAAGTCCACTTAGTACACTTCTATCATTTAAAACCCATTTAGAAAAAGTCAACAAAAAAGTCAACAAAGTCGTAAATCTAAGTAATCCTCGATACTCTCTTAACCCTGAAGTAAATCGATTATTATCACCTTTTATATTTGATAATCTAAGCCTGGGATTGCCGAGATTCTATAACATAATAAACATCAAAGCCCAAAGTCAACTCACTCCCAAAAGTCAACATCCTCAAACTCAAGAAATACTCCAAAAAGATTCGAATCCTTCTTACCTCAAACGTAGGATTTAATTCTCCTGGGAAACTTTCCAAGAAATTTTGCACCAAAGTTTAAACGGCGGTAAGAAAAAATGGAAGAACAAAATCAAGGAAACGGGAGGATTTCGCCCCAACTATTTAAAAAAGAAGGAGAAGATGACGATAACGCATTTACGCCAAAGATTGGATAGTATGTTGCTGTCCCGCTGGGTCCGCATAAAAAATATCTCAAGAGTCGCTCACTCTCTCGCTCTACGGCTTGGGCTTCTCGCCTCGGTTTAACAACAATCCCCTAACACATAAATTTTGAAATTTCCTAACCCCAAATAATTCACATCATGGAACGGGTTATTACAAATGACTAATTCGATTATCAGATGGCCACCTGGGCTTCACCGAGTATCCCTAAATTAACTAAATCCCTATTGTTTGCAGGCAAATTAATTAAATTAAAGATTATAAGCACAAATAAATATATTGGAACCGACTAATCTGTTGTACACTTCCGAATAACAAAAAACTAATTAATTAATCAAAGAGCTTTTTAATTTATTAAGGCTCATACGCGCATTTAATTTATCATAAATCTCAAAGATTCGTGATCTAGGAAGAATCACTCAAATTCTAAAACACTAAAACTCAAACATGCTCAATGATTAATACTTCAGTGCATATATAATAACTCCAAAATTGGTAGAACACATTGTTGGTGCTAAATCATAACCCCGTAATAGGGAAAATTAGCTACTACTCCATACCGAAATAAATAATGTATAATGCTATCGAAAGCATAAATTAACTGTAGATTAACAAAGACTAAAATATTATCAATCGTCTCAACAAAACGATCAAAAATTAAGAATAATAGTAGTAAGCTGGTTGCGCCTCAGTACTGCATGAAACTAGGAATTTTGTAACAACAAGCCCTCTGCTGCCATGTGATGGATAATTATAATTGTGCCGACTCCGCCTTTTGGCTTTTGCATAAATCGGGCCTCTTTTCTTCTCGATTCTCGATCGCATTCTTTATCCATTCTTCCGTAAAATTACATGACTCGCCCGCCACCTTTTTTGTGTCTAAATTGGCATATCTTCCTAAATAATAATAAAAAATACCGAATCATAATAAATAATATTTATCAATTAAACAATCAAATCTATGAGTAATAAACAATTCAAAATCATCCTGGTAAAACTCCATGATAAATATTCCGCTAATCACCGACAATTTAAGAAAAATAGATCCAACCACAAAGTTAGCTTGAGTGTGGAGTTTGCCATGAGGCAAACTTATAAGCAATGTATGTTATATCTTGAAAGTTATTACTTATTTCCCGCATTGATTAATTTATATCGAAAGTAATGCCTCTCAGCCAAGTTCGCTTGTTATTCAACCAAGCAAATTCATGTTGCTTTGATTCTTTGTTGATGCCTGGCAAAGTATTCGACGTTCTGTTCATCGATCTTACTACCATTATGTTTAGGTACTAGGACGGTCAGAGGGCGATCAAGTGAGTTTTTTCGCTTAAAAGGATAAGTTTCGACTTCCATTACATTCGGTAGTGGGTACTTCTATGCCGTATAGGTATCAGATGTTTCAATGCATGGGACAGGATAAATCAAGTCATGTGACTTTTGCATTTAGTACAAAAGCTTGCATTTCAAATTATCACCTATATGTTACTTTCTTTCTATCTTCGAACTATGTAAAATGTATAATGTGGAATAAATTATCACCTTATACGCACTAGTAGTGTATTAATATAATGCTGCTTGCACGTGGACATTATTTTTGTTGTTTATGTGTTTTTATACGTATCAAGGTTTATAGTGGTCGGAAATATTTTTGGCGAGAGCAGGGTAGAACACAAGGAGTAAATAAATATTTGAACCTTTGTCTTATTTGAGCCTTAAAAACACATGGAAGAGTCATTTCCGTGACCATGCCGCTGGTTCATGGTTTTTCTACTTTTATTCTTTTATTTTTTATAAACATGATAATCGGTTCATTGTCTTCGTCCTTATCATTTTCGTCTAGAATGATGGGTTTTTTGTCCTTTTTCTTGCTATTGATTTTGTTTTTGTAGCCCTGGTTTTTGCCTCTTCAGCCATTAACTTACATCAAGGCTGGCTTCTTTCTTGCGACGCTTCTTTATTCTCTTTCATATTGTTTTCTTCGTGAGTCTTGTGGTCCGTCATTTTTGTTGCTTTCACCACTGTTGAAAGTTTGTTATCTTTAGTAGTTGTATTGTCACGCTTGAAATAAAATTTGTACTCCTTTGAACAAGAAGAGCCAAGTTGTTGGTAGCACATTGCATTCATATGATCCTCATTTTTTGATAAGATGATAATATGATTAGAGTCATTTGATTGTTTTGATATTTTTTATTTTAATAGTTTTGAGTTCGAAAATTTTAAGCATTACCTTATTTATCGTGGTTGATAAATTCTCGACTGTGCATCCAATGAACATTGTAAAATACCTCTGCCAAAAAGTACAAGCTTACTGGTCATCGTCAGCCTCCAATTTTTGAGGCAATATCTATTTTTTTATTATAAATATTTTTTTTTGTCGAATACGCCGATTCATAGCAATTTAAGACTAACTTGTTCGAATTATTGTTTCTTAAATACCGAGAAATGTTAAATTACGAATCTTGGAATCTCTTCTGTGTTTTGCTCTCCACAACCATTGCATTGTATTCCTTTAAGTGTCTGAATTGTTGATTTGGAGCACCTATTGCACGAGTCATACCATGATTGAGAATCTCAATACGCTTGTCTCAACCAATATAATTTTCCCCTCGTAATTTAGGCGTAGTAATGCTATTCATATAATTTGACATTCTTATTTAGTTAGCTAATTATATACCTTCGTGAGCAAGTCCAAACTTTTAATGATGTCTCAAGTTGAATTCTTCAATACTTTTTTCAGAAGGGATCATTAATCGCGTCAAGCTATTTCCCTTTACACAATATCTTTAATTTGTATATGACATATATAGTCAGTTTTGCATATAATTAATATTAGCCAATTATTTGCTACTCCTTGATGAGAAGGTCAGTACGAAAATATGCACATACAAGTTTATCTTAATCAGGCAACAATTTTTACTTGAGATTGGTATGGAGAAAATTGTGGCATTGATATTTTAATATGTAATGGACAAACTTAATATGGACAAATCAAAACTGATGCATGCTTCTCAGTGTAAGTGACCAAGGCATTTTTTATTTAATCATTAGCAAATTAATGATGTTTGGTCATCAAAATGTAACATTTCAATGCAAGCATGGTTCTAACATTTAGAGAGAACACTATGGAACAACATTGACCACTTTAGGTTTCATATAATTATAATGATTAAGAGAGCGTTAAAATCCAACATCAAACAACTACTGAACATCTAATTTTTTGGCTTGTTTGGGAGTCGGTTAAAAAATGAGTAAAGAATAATTTCCTACAAATTTATTATTAAAATAAATAATTAAATTGATCTTCATATTTACATATTTGAGATGTAGTGACAGGCATTCTGAAATTTATTTTGGATATATGTTGATGCCATCCTGCTTCACCCATTGGGAGTAACAAAGGGTGTTGTGGTGGATCATAACAATTGTAATAGTGCTTGATATTATACTTGTAACCGGAGTGGGATTGCACAACTATTTCTCTCTCAATTGGAATATGAGGGTTGTTACCCTCGATCCATATGGCAGCAACTTGATCAGTTGTAGGAGAATTGTAAACTCTTTGGTCAAGTTTGGTATCTTTAGAAATGTGTAGTTGGACACCATGCAACGATGAAAAGTTTTGTAATCTTCTTAATATCTTTACATATGGATTCTTCGCTAATATCCTCTTGATTTTTTGCATCAAATTTTGATCCACGTTTCCTTCTTTCATTATCTTCAAACGATTTTCTAACCTTACCTATGATCATGAAAGTACAACTCGAAGAAGTACGTCCGCTTTTGTCGTGTTAGACCAGGAGATCATGATGATTTGTCCATTAACTCGAAATGTGTAAAAAAACTTTTCTTGAAAGAAGCTTTTGGGTTCTTTGTCAAAATTGGCTCCAAATGAAGTAAGTGAAAACATGCAATTAATAGGACGGATGTTTTTCCAGAACTCTTTCGCTTCCTCTGATTGACCAACAAACAAATCATGTAATTCATTGGGTAAATTTGTTGGAGCTAGCTTGATTTTACCATTGTCACAACAAAACGTCGGACATTCATATTCAAATTTCTTTACACCACAATGAGCACAAACACGCATCTCCTTCAATTTATGTAATTCTGAACATGAAGGTTCGTAGAATGAGGCACCTGTGAAAACATTTTCATCGTGTTAAACTTGTTGGAAAAATCAAACTAAATTTGATGGTTATGTATATCCCATTTCCTGCTCTACAATCGACGACATGCCTTTAAGGGAGCCAATTGATCCGACGACGCCGAGTAGTATTAATGATGTCACTTTGATGGGAAATTTGGTCACCACGCTTTCTTTTTGATCTATTTTTCGAAGGGTTGTCACTTTGTTGGGAACTTTGTGCACCATTTTTTCTTTTTGTTCTATTTTCTGGAGCTTTTTGTATACGCTTTTGTCGCTCTTCTTCGGTTAGATTTGAGTGCCTCTCCCTCATAAGCTTCCAATTTTGTGTTTTACGCATCAATAAAGTCTAAATATGTTTAATATAATCTTATTATATGATCCTAATTTAAAATTAGTGATAATAAATACTTGAACAATAATCTGATGTCTACATTTCTCATATATGAATTATTTAATGATTACCTCTGATTCATAGCCCCAATTTTCAATAATTTTTTCAAAGAAAGTGACATTATGTACTTGTTACAAAAAAAATAGTACACATAAATAAAGGCATGATTAAATGAGATATGTTAGTATGTTTTATCCTAATTATGATTAATCTCGCTTGATTCTAATAAATTTATGAATGTAACTACTATATATAAATGTTACGTTAAATTAAAAAACTGTAAATATTCTATTAGTAAGGTATACTTTAAATTTTAGGAGTATAATTTTATAACTCTAAAAGATTATATTAAAATACGAAGAAAAAAAAATTGATACTCGTCATCTCTATTATCAATCCCATTATATATCGCCTTTAAAACTATAAAATGAAATTCACACATTATAAAATGAAATTCACACTTTTATAAGGTACTAAGGTATTTAGTAAAGCGAGATGACCTATTACGCAATCAATTTCTCAAATATTTGATATATTTTTTATGTTTTTAATTCAAATCATTCTAAAATTGTGTAAAACTTACAATTTTTAAAAAAAATCTAATTAACAATTTGACTTTCTAATGAGTAAATGTATTTCTGACTAATTGGTCATCAATATTGTATTATCGAATTATTTATTTTATGTGTCGTGTTAAATTGGTACGATTTTTAAAAAGACAATTTAAATTTTTAATCCTAATATATAAAATTCATATTCAAGATGGAATTAAATAACAATATTAATAAAAAATAATAATTTAATCAAATCATATGGTTATTTAACTAATACCTATTATGATAATAATATCAATAGGTTTACATAATAATAATAATAATAGTAATACACACATCATTGGCTCTACATAAAATATATTACTCCTTCCGCTTTTTTTTTTATTTGTCGCTTTTAAAGTAATTTTCAAGCATAGATTAAGAAAAAAAATTAATCAAAAATACATCAAATGTAATTACAATAATTAAAACTATATCACGGTCAAGTTGATAATTTCACGAGAAAGAATAAAAGACATTAAAAATGTATAATTTTCTATGCTAGAATGACAAATATTTCAAACAAAAAATTTGCGCTAGAATCTAATAAATAAAAAAAACGGATTGAGTATTATTTAACTAACACAAATTATTAAAGATCAAAATCTATATACGATAAAGTTAAAACCATATCACTTGTTAAGTAATAAATTAATAATATATAATATACTTAGACATGCACATATTCTCGTTTAATCAATCAATGGAAAGCTTATACACGCAAAAATGAGCCAAAAATAAATAAGTGTTATTCAACGATATCTTCGAATCATTAAACACGACCTAAATAAATAAATAAAGTTAATTAAAAAGTAGGATGCACAAAAATCATAAAGATATATACGCCAAACGATACTAATGTGATCATCCTCAAACTGCATATACGCTAATACGATTCCCTTCTTAATCATAATCTTAAGATACGCAAAATATAAAGTACTTAATTTAATAATTATCACTACCTCCTCGATTTTCATTTGACATTTTCGTATATCGTTTCAAACTCTGAATTCATTAAATCTAAACTATTTTCAAAGATCTAATTTAATGATATAACTTTATATATTAATTAAAAAATAATAAAGAATTAAGTGAATTAATAGCCAAAAGCTTAATTTCGATATACGAAATCACAAATAAAAAATTAAGGAATAAGAAGTTAATTCCTATTAGAACTTAACTTTAGATTATTTTTAGATATAAGAGTAATTCTTAAGAATCAAGAGCCATTAAAAAGTAGTTAAGAAACTCAATTTTATTAGCATTTTATATATGTTAATGATTATAGATTTGTGCCAAACACATAAGTACGCTACAAACTTGGCTCATCGGAGAATCGAAATCGATTTTAGCCATCCATTCAAAACAGTTGAGCAAAGAAGCAACATAAAATAAATAGTGTTCATATAAGAGAACACAATATAAAATAAATAGTGTTTATATAAAAGAACACAATATATGGGGCACATTATTCTGAAGTAAAAAACAACAAAGTACTGAACATTCAGCAAATTGAACTGGCACAATCACACAACAATTAACCAAATGGTAATAGCCAAGCAAACATACGAAACACTCCAAACGTATTAACGGGCTCATGCCTTTATTTTGAGGATCTGGAAATGAAATGCCCCATTGTTCATTACTATTATGCTTCAATCGTCATAGTGCTTACGGTAACGGTTTCTCTTCTCCTCATCATCGTCGTCAGAATTCTCCTCTCCCTGAAGTAGAAATAATAATCCCATTAATGTTTGCCAACACAAATGTAACACTTGTTAATTTGTGGTACAATTTACAAGATGCAGATGAAATATACATGGAACACAATTTGAAATGGGTTGAAGCTCTCAATCTTTTCCCTAATTCAACCAACCAAATAAAGAAAGAAAGAAAGAAACCCCCCCTGGTCCAGGGTGTGCACCAGGTGGTCTTATACTCCCTAGTCTTGCGAAAACTGAGCACACATTCAGAACCCTATATTGTCAGCAATGACCTTAACAGAACAAAATGAATTGAGATTTAAAGTATTTTGACAAACTAACTCGAACTGAGGAAATTCCAGTTCCGATTAGCTGATAATCAATTCTCTACCATTCTAAACCTTCAACACTAACACAACCTACAGTAGCTGCAGTAAATGAGCAAAAACATGTTAGTATAATGCTTAGAATAACAGTTAATAAGCAAGAGCAGCAAAACGAGATTCATGCATTGGAATAAGTACTTCTACAATCATATAACTAACACGCTGACTGATCATGAAGTGAATCAAACATCGCAACCAACACGTTTGCAAATGTGATATATGATCATCAAATAGACATTGAAAATAAACCATAAACAGATCTAGATAGTCATCATAGCAGATTGCAAGATCACCATGGAAGTGATGGAACCTATAACATTTTTCGGTTTATTAACAAGATCGAAAGCTTACATATTTCTTGCGACCATAGCTCCCCTCGTCCTCATCTTCATCATTACGGCGCCTCTCATAGCTAGGCTTGCTAAAATCCTCCTCCTCACTCCTCCCATACTTAGGCCTCTCAAACCCCTCCTCCTCTTCACCCCTCCCATACTTAGGCCTCCCATATCCCTCCTCTTCTTCATTTCTCCCATATTTTGGTCTCTCATAGCTTTCTTCTTCCTCAGACCTCCCATACTTAGGCCTCTCAAATCCCTCCTCGTCATCATTCCTCCCATACTTAGGCCTCTCAAATCCCTCCTCGTCATCATTCCTCCCATACTTTGGCCTCTCAAATCCCTCCTCTTCTTCATTCCTCCCATACTTAGGCCTCTCATACCCCTCCTCTTCTTCATTCCTACCGTACTTTGGCCTCTCATACCCCTCCTCTTCTTCATTCCTACCGTACTTTGGCCTCTCGAATCCCCCTTCTTCATCATTCCTCCCATATTTTGGTCTCTCAAACCCCTTCTGGCCTCTCCTCGAATCCCTCGTCCTCTTGATCCCTCCCATACTTCGGCCTCTCGAATCCCTCGTCTTCTTGATCCCTCCCATACTTCGGCCTCTCGAATCCCTCCTCTTCTTGATCCTACTTGGGCCTCTAATACCCTATCTCTCACTCTTTTACGCCCATGCACAGATCAATTCACCATTCATTCCTACCATCTTCATAACTTGGCGTCTCCTTCTCAAATCAGGTGCCTAGTCAACTGATGCCATGGTCCCCTTGTGATCATCAATGTCACCACCACTACTCAAATGACTAGACCCAATGCGGGGTTTGGGACGAGTATAGCTCTTGTACTCATTTTCAACAACTTCATCACCATAAGCAGAGGGTTCGGCAGATGAAGAGTATTGAGGACGATCGTAGTCGAAGTCGTCGGAGGTAGAGGAGGCGATGGGGTAGCAGATGTCGTCGGAGGGGTCGAGGGGGTGGCCGTAGATGGCGGAGATGTCGTAGCCGCCGCCGTAAGGGGTGGCGTCGTACTCGTCGAAGTCGTTGACTTGGTTGTCGGAACGTTGACCTTTTGGATAGTACGACATTTTTGTGGCTTTGGTTTACTTTGGATTTGGTTGTGTAATGAAACAGTAGTAGTGACTAGTCACTAGTGAGTACTTTTAGAGGGATCAAAATGTAGGAAATGATTATTTTGCCCCCAATAAAACTTTCTGAAACACTACACTAACAAGCTGAGAGCTCTAAATAGTAGTTTCATGTTTTATTGACACTGTTTTAGTAATTTGTTATAGCACCAAATATACCGTGTGCTAGTGTTGTTATCAAATCGGGTTCGAGCGGTATGGGTAATTTGATTGGATTGGGTTGATAATTATGAAGATGAGTAATATTAGGTTCGAGCAGTATGAATAATTCGATTGGGTTGATAATTTATCGAATCGGGTTCAAGTTGTATGAGTAATATCAAGTTGTTTTTATATCAAATTTTGTTTTTAATTGTAGTCCGACCGAATGACGCCATTGGGTATAGGTGGGGTTTAGTTGGTTGGTTGTTATAAAATGCTAAGTGTCTCTGACACGATATTCAACTTGCACAATTTCTATTAAACATATTTTTTAATGTGTAAAAATAATTTATAATGTATATTTATATTTTGTGAAAATAGGGAGTGGAACTAGAGATATATTTTTAGGGTGAATCAAATAAAAATCATTTACTTATAAATAAATTTATTTATTTAAAGGTGAAATCGTAATCGAGTTCATCAGGCAGATCGCATAGACATCATAGGAGGGTATAGGAGGGTGTTTACTTTTTTTCTTTTTAATAATTAAATGTATACTTAGAACATAGAATTCATTACATCATGTATAGCGTTACGAACAACGCTTTGAAGATTACAATCCATGAAATTAAAAGTACTAATTTAAAACATTCGACGATTCAAGCAACAACATTGATTGGATACAAAATGTCATCACAAATACTCTTACATTTAACGTTCTTCATTTTTACGCGTCGTTTGATCTTTGATTCACAATAGAAATATACAGACCCAAACACCTTTAAATGATTTTGGCATCCTAACAAATGCAGTTTATGTCACAATTATTAGTATTCAAGAGCAGTTAGGTTAAGCAGTAACATGGAAGTGGGCGGTTTGTTTAATATGTTAACATTTTTAGAGTTATTTTTTAAAATGATCCATATTTTTTACTTTCAGAATTCTTGTGTGATCTTGACAATAAATCAGTTAAAGTGACTTCAGGACCAAATTAAAACTAAAAATCCGGTTTGAGGGAAAATTTCATGATTCAATAATTTATGGACAAATTGACGCATAATCAATAGTTGGGGGCTTTAGGAAATTAAGCATTCATATACATAAGCATTATTAAGATATAAATTTTCTATTGAAATTCTGTAGCCAATTCATATAAAAGTATGAACAATCCTTGATCATATAAATTGTATAAAGTGAATTCTAGCGCCATTCATACAAAATCTCTTCCTTAACTTTCAGATAAAAGAGAACTTCAAATTCTGGCCGGATACGATGAATTTTAAAATCTCACGAATCATAGTTAAATCCTTAGCAGATGAAATGCCTCAGTCTTCCTTTGAAGCGGTTGGATCGCGATTGGACTTGCTAGAATCTATAGGCAATTGGACATGAATTTGAGTCAAAACTTTGACTCAAAAAACCTAAGGGAGAGAGGGAAGGGGGCGGCCGAAAAGTTGGGATAAGATGAAATGAAATTCTTAGGTTTTCATTGTCTTTTTCTTATAGTCCCTTTTGTTTTTTTACTTAGAATAGGTACCAAATCAGTTTGATAAATAGTTAACTCACCAAAAGCTAACTAACTTGATAGTAGTAGCAAGTAACTTAACAAGTTACTAATGAGCCTCTAAGTTAAACCGTCAATTGAAATAGCAATTTAATTAGTCGGTTTGTCCGATTTGTATTTTACGTATCAGTATAAAATTCTGGAATGGTGTGATGATTTGATAAACTCCCAATTTAATAATCTGATTTAATTCCATACATGGAATACTAATTGCGTCATTGTTATGTGTCTAATGACCTTCTGAGCTCTACAATAATATTGGTATAATAATGATTATTGAACATAATTGTCTATATTCAGTTATCGTGAATCAAATACAGCGCCTTACGATATTATCTTGAGTTCAAATTCTAGTAATTCACAATTTACTATTTGAACATAGTTTGAGTAATCATTTAACTAAAACTAATGAAAATGAATTATCCTGATAATTGTCATATGTGAGACATAATTATAGAAATCAAAATACTTTGATTTCAATGATCCAAGCTATCTGACAATACTCGCCATAGTTTATCCAAATACTATATAGTTTAAGAAGTTTAACTATAATAAGAGTCGTGTATATCTAATTTGTGAATTACAAAAATATCCGTCATTAATTGTCAAATTCAATTATTTGAGGAGAGATATTTCATCTGCGAAGATCAAATAAAGCAGCTTACAAAAGCGACTTGTGCGCTTTTGCTCTATATATAGATAGGTGGCTCGATAGATAGTAGTAAATGATACTACTATTGTTATCGAGTCGGATTTAACAGAATAGGTAATTTGATCGGTTGTTGCTATTTCAAAGTAATATCAGGTTATTTAACACCTCGAATAATTTATTTATTTTTTAATTAGAGTTCAGTTTAGATGTTAGTAGGATGCGTATGAAGTCGGGGTTTAGTTGGATTTAAGTTTAACGTAAATGTCTTTGAAATAGTATCGAACTAACACGTATTCAACACGCGATTTATTAAACATATACTTTAATGTGTAAAAATAATTTATAATGTACATTTAAATTTTCTCAAAACATGGCTGGGGCGTGTGTTGGGTTTTACGGATTAAAATAAAAATTATCTAACCGATTACCAGTAACTCTACGAGATTATAAAAGCAGTTTTTAATCAGATTATGTATGTACACACGCTTGAAGTTGCAGAACAATATCGGAGGAAGCTCAGAACAATAAAGTAGGTTGTCATAAAATTGAATTCGCGCGCGTTGATTAAACATAATTCTTAGAAGCTGACCAAAGTGAACAAAAAGAATTTAGGCGAAGAAAAAAAGCTTCGGTTTCTTTATTTTGGTTAGACAGAGGGGTGGGAAGGAAAAGAGGTTTTTGCTTATGCTTTTCACAAGATGAATAATGAATGAGCAGTGTACCGCAACTCGAACCCACTTTTATATATGTTTCTCATGCACTTGATTTAGGCATTCGATAGTTAGCAAAACTCCACCATCTCCTTAAGAAGAAGATTCTAGAACTCTATGCGAAGAAGATTCTAGAATCAAATTCTCCTTCTTCTCTACCGATTTAGTATTTATGGGTTAAATTCTACAATTGGAATTTGCATACTTTTCTTATAGTTACACTTTAACTTTGTGAAGTTATAATCGTATTGGTCGTTTAGCTTGTTGTACGTGTGTGACCTCTTAAATTTGGATCGACAAAAGTAATATATTAATCTATGTTAGCAAGAACATTGTAATATATATATAGATTATAATACGGATTCTAGTAAGCCCGTCATACTGAGCTGGCGGACCGGGTGTGCAGACATATGATAGGTTCAGGTTGAGTCGAATTTGGCCGACTAAGGTTGGTCCGGTCCAGTCGAATATTGATTTTGTGAGTCCGAGTTAAAGGCTTTCAAAAAAAAATTCGGTCGATTCGGTCGAATTTTTGAAACGATTGAAAATAGTTCGGTCCGGTCAGCGTTGACTATTTACTGTTACTATCTTATCTACGAAATTGAAAATAATATTACATCCAGCTGACATAATTTCCAAAATTTGACAAGCAAAAAAATTACAGGTCCAAGTAGAGGTAAAGTTTGACAATTCAAAGTAATGGTTCTCGATCAAAATAAACAAAATGCATTCTTAATTCTTCAAAGTCTCTGGCGTTTTCTTCTTGTTCTTGCAGTTCTTGGTAGTTTCATAGAGATAGTTATTGTAGTTCCTTTGCATTCTGAAGAAAGCAATTGGATAAGCGGGAAGAGCAAGCTTGTCATTGATTAATGTTCTTGCTTGAAAAAAAAAAAGAAACATCTAAGGCCAAATGAGAGACAAACAACAAACAAGTGAAGCCAATTCCAAATTTGCAATTAAGTATTTTCTGTGGAAATCAAACAAGGCCTTGAGCATTTAAATTCAAAGTTACCTGAATGCAATGAAGTAAGTAAAAGGCATTGAATCATATAAAGTATGTTATAATGAGGAAATGGGGCAATCTATCAATCTTTCCAAATATAACATGATTAGGTTATAAGTTTACCGCGATACGATTTTTCATTACCTGACAACAAATTAGATTTAAGTAACTCAATAGGCGTCAAGTAATATTCAGCAGTGGAAAATTGTGGCAGCAATGAGCCTTAATCAGGCATAATTGAAAGAATTGGCAAATTAGCAGCGTAATAGGCCTTGATCTAGACAGCGTAATAGGCAACAAAATTGCCTGAGAGAGAAAGAAGCTTATTGCGGTGTAAACACTTATTCCTTTTCTTCCCGTTTAGTAATATAAAACAACTAATGATCCCGGTGATTGACCACCTCGCCTGCTTGGGATGCCCGTCATGCTCCACCAGTATGACCGGGGCAATCGACGAGCCGTCAGAGGCGGGGCCAGAGCCGAGTTGATTCAAATGCAAGCCATTACATCCCAGTTAGAACCGCCCACACGTTTCAATGCTCCGATATTCCAAAGGAGGGGTATCTAAGAAATCAACAAATGAAAAAGTCATTAGTTAATAATAAAATAAAACTACAGACCCATTTGATTAAGCCAATCACAATTTAATTAAAAACTAAAAATCTTATTCAATTAGCGAAATTAAAATATTAGTTACAAATTATAGTAATAAATGCATGATCTGACATACATTTCAAACCAAAATCGAAATGAAAAATTAAAAAGTCAAAGTCAAAGCGAAAAGTCAAACCTAATGAAAAACTCAAAAATTAGCAAAATTCATTAACTAAAACATTTTATTCATTATATTGAAAAATAAACTTGAAACCAAGTAGTGACTGAAAAGTCAAAAGTCAAAGTCGAACCTAAATGAAAAAATCAAAATTGTAAAATTGATTAGCAAGAAATATTTATTTATGACGCCATGAAAAAATAACAAAAAAACTAACACAAATGTATGAGAATCCAGTTACATGATAAGTTGGATTCGTGAGGAAAAGTGTTGAATCGACAAGTAATTTAGCAACCATAATCGAGGAGCGCTACAAGTCTAAGAGAATGAAAGATGAAATTGGATGGAAGAGGAGTTCGGCAGGGTTATAGGGATGATGGAGATTGGAGAGGAAATGAGGGGTGGGGGGGGGATAACCTAATTCTTGTCCCCGAGCGTTTGAAGCTTGGCGTAATTAATGGGCGGACTTGTCAGTTTTATGTTTGGTACTAAATAGGCCTGACAATTTAATTCGGACCGAATAATTTTCGGACCGTTCGGTCAGTCCGTCGAATATCAATTTAAGCTAATTCCAGCGTTTGATTAGAATCGACTTGGCTTGGGACTTTTCGAACATTCATAGAATCGAGCTTTGGGAGGTTCGTTCTGAGCTTAATCATAACCCAATCTGTCTGAGTTAATCGCATATCGATTGTCAACAATGAATACATCTCCCGAACTTATATTATTTGAATATAATTAAATATAAATCGGTTGTCTGATGAGTGTTGATAGACTGTATGATATCTAATATCTCGTATTTGACAGTGTGGGCAAAAGCGGAACTAGAGATATTTTTTTAGAGTGATGAATAAAATCATTCTTATAAAATAAGTCTGATTACAAACAAATTACATTCTCTAAATATTTCGAACAAACGTGGGCAAAGCGAGCCCAGAGATATTTTTTTAGAGTACGATCAAATAAAAATCATTTACTTATAAAATAAATTATAAATTTTATAAACAAATTTTGTTACGTTTGAGTGGATCAAACAATATAAATTTCAAAAATTTACATTTTAAAAATGAGGGTGGGTCGTGACCCGAGTTCGTCCAACTTACGATTCGCCCTTAGACGTCCTAAAGGGGTATAAGAGGAGGGTGTTTATTTTTTAATTTTGTTTAATACATTAATATTTTTAGAGTTATTTTTATGATTAAAATGACGTGAATCAAATTGGAATCGAAAAGTCGGTTAAAAGAAAAGTCTTTATATAATTCGATAATTGATGGACAAATTGACCCATGTCAATGGTTAGGAGGCAAATTACGCATGATTCAAATATTGATGGACAAATTGACACACCAATAAATAAAACTGGCCAGTATAATCTTTAAATCTTCGCGGCTCGCATCTTGTAATATGGTTGACTCTCAAATTGAGCTTTGTAGTAAAGTAGTTAAAAAAGTTGGTCTGAATTAGTGGGGAAAGCATCACTTGGGATTAGCTTCATGTTATCAGAGGCAGAGGCTTCAGCCAGATTAATTGTGTTCATCATTTTTTAATAGGTGGGAGGCAAAAGACATGTTCTGATGATATCCTCCTACCACTTCTAGAAAATATGTAGTTACAATTTCAATCCTCTAAGCGTATTATATATGCTCTGATAGATAACCCCGATGGGGAGTAATTGAGGAATATTTCTTCCGATAGAGTATTTGAGAGGATAATCTTCACTTTTCAATTTCTTAAGAATTATTTAGCAATTACTCATTATTCAGAAAAAAATATTTGGCCAGCGGAGGCGACATGTCGGATGTCGAGAACTTTCTGTGCTGTCGCTAGTGGTCCCCATGCTTTTAGGCAAACAACAACAGGTGAGTGCGTGTCCGGTGGTGATTGATTCTTTTTATTTTTGATTTATCGCCACATTTAATTGATATTTTGACGTATTATTTTATAAATTTAATTTTTTTGCACCAGTATTTTTTATTTTTCAAGATTTACTCAATAGATACTAGGTTTGATTGATTTGCGCATCAAAAAAATTACAATTTTGCTCTAACTCTTTATTAAAGAATAATTAAATAATATCTTCAATGATATGGAGGGAAAAACAAATGATGGTTAGAGGCAAGTTAGATACTTTTTGAAATATATATTATTATAGAGTCCAAAAATATTTATGAAAATATTAATGATATAAAAATGAATAATGTGATTATTATCAGGTATGTTTCCCAAAAACAATTATCGTTAATTAACAAAAATAAATAAAAATAGGTGGGGGCTTTAAGGAATTAAGCCCAAAAAGATACCAGTGTTTTTAGGAATGGGGATACAAATCTTGTCTATGTTTATTCCAAGAGTCTTGCATTCACAATTTCACCTAGTCACAAGTCTTTAATTGGTCTTGGTTCCAATCTTTGCGTAACAATTCAATAGGTACTCCCTAAAGTCAGTAGTTAAAAGTAATTTAATATGTAACTTAAGTTTATTGTTCAATTCTTTAAGTATATATAGATCAATCATTGTATCTATAAAGAAAGTTAAACTTGGTTAATTTATTCAAAAATCAAGAAAGATTGGATTTTTTTAATTGGATTTCTGTGTGGTTTTATATGTATAATTAAGTAATTGCCTAAACATTGTTAATTAAGTGAATATAATAAAATTGGGTTAAAAAAGATGGGATTTTTAAATCTTGGTTTATGGGTAGGTGTATATGTATGAGCTAATTGATTGCCTAACCAGTGCCAATTAAATGGGTATAAATTTTTGTTAAAAAGATGGGATCTTTTTAATTGGATTTATGGGTAGGTGTATATGTATAAGCTAATTGATTGAATAAAAAGTGTTTAATTAAATGGGTATAAATTCTTGTTGAAAAGATTGGATCTTTTTAATTTGATTTATGGGTAGGTGCATATGTATTAATCAAGTGATTGCCTAAACATTGTTAATTAAGTGGATATTTTTTTGGGTTAAAAAGATGGGATTTTTATGTTTGATTTGTGGTTTTACACGTCTATTTATTGATTTTTCTCGAGATTATAAATTGAGTTGGTAGTTAGCTGTTTTAAGTGTGTAATGAATGCGGGCTGCTATCTCATTTGTTTATGACAGTTTCTGTATATCGGTGCCAATTTGATACCTCTGTTGATTGTTTTCATTAAGTACTCATGATGACACGAATCTCCTGTTTGTTTCTATATACACTCCAGATGGAGATGAGGTGAATCAGTGGATGTGATGTAAGTTTGTAATATGATATCGGTATGTAGTTGACGATGTTGTAATCTTGTGCACTGACTGAATAGAAAAGCAGTTGACGCTTGTAAAGGGTATTTCATATTCGAGCTGTGAATGAATTGAGCCGGAGCAGATTGATTGCTCTTTTTGAATTATATAGCTATGCTCGACAGTCTGCTTGTTAGCCACTAGTTGAGCTTCAAGCTCCTTCTCAAGATCGTCCACATGTTATATCGCTTATAAGATTTTTTGTGTTTGCGCCTGCACATGTATATTACTCCCTCAATACCAAAAAGATTATCACTTTTTTAGATTCTGAACTCCAATATATTTATATATGTTTTATAATATTTACTAAGAAGTATATCATTGGATAGTGCTTTCAATGCACTTCACTATTGACATGGTTATTTTGGTTCAAATTTATGTGTGTGAAGTCTGTAAAGTTCATTATGGAGATAGTATGTCATAAGCAATTGCTTGGCTGAACTCTTTTAGATTGGTCTATAGGCCCTGTTTGCTTAATTCTCTTACATGTCAGGTGGCCATGTCGATGTTTGGCTTAGCTAGGGTGCTAGGTAGCTTCTAGCCCAGTATCCTCAGCCGAGGTTCAAGTGGTCTGCGTGTAGCTACTGTTATTCTAGTGTGCTAAGGGGTTACTTTCATCTGTTGAGGCAATATGATGGTCCTGGTCTAGGTTTTAAGTGTGCTAAGGTGTTACTTTCATCTGTGTTTCCATTGGTTTGGCTGAATAAAGATTTGAATGAAAAGAATCGATGTACCATGATTGCTTTCATTTAGTATTCTTTATTTCAATTGAACTGGCTAGCAAGGTATTAGTGCTTTCTTGAGATTCACGACTTATAATATGTAAGATTAGTTGCAGGAATATGAAGAGGAAAAAGACTTCCCTAACTGACTTGAGTTATGATGTATTGAGCCATATCATGCATTGTGTAGCTTCCTCTTCTGGTGGAGCCAGTAATATCTTAATCCTGTCTTCCGTGTAAGGTTGCTTAATTTTTCAAGATTTTGAATTCGTTAATTGCCTTTTTCTGCCAGAACCTTTGATGGACTTTAGAAATTACAACAGAATTATCATCTGCCGTGGAAGTTTTAAAAACAAATCCATTCTATACTATATTTCAACGAGAAAAAAACAGTTTGTATTAAAATGTCAATATTGGCCATAACTATCTGTCCTTCAAAAACAATTAATAAGTCGCCAATCGGATTTCAGTTGCAGAGTGTTCAAGGATCTTTCCAATGATACAAATATCTTGAAAGATGTTAAATTTCATGGAATCAGACTTCTTGGACTTCGCGTGTCGCCCTGGCATCTGAATGGCTTGTTATTCAAGTGCATGCAAAGTGGAAATCATAGTGCATTCGAATGTGTATTTGAGGTTCGCTCTTTAATTCATCTTTGACTAATGGTGATTGCCATCCATATATCATTATCCGTCAAGAGGTTTTACTATTCTTCTAATCATGTGATAATCCAATCGGTAATGTTTATGTGCAGTATGTAGACTCACTAAGTGGATCATACAAGTACCATAAGATGAAATTGTTTCGCTGGACGGTGGTATGACTTTTAACCCAAGATTATTACATTTATGTTATCCTTAAGATATAATCATGTACTCAATATATATAGATGAATATCGTGTAGATTCGTTTGGCAAGAATTAGAGCTGTTGATATTGTAAATACGCGATCAAGGAGAAAAGATCTTGATGAAGCAATAGAAGTAGGTATTTCAGTTTGTATATCTGAGTTCAAGTTTTCTTTGACATCTGATTCTTAATATCCACCCAACACACCTAATACATTCTTCGGGTGTAAGTGCAGGAGTACCAGAAAGCCTATGATGCTATGGATATTGATATGAGAAAACTGAAGGAGTTGTTGGGCATGTTGAAGGCTGTTATAAACTTATAAAGGAACAATGTTAGGATGCGTTGCAGGCTTGTGGCTGAACTGAGGAACTAACTCTATGCACATTACAGGACACATCTCAACCTGCTATGGATGGTAATGATTCAGTTGTAAAATATGTACCTTCGCATAAACCCTATGGTCGATTCAGGACATCTGTTCGATTTGAAGTTGTACCTCACCAGTTTTTCCCAAGTTCATGATGTTAGCAAGATAGAAGCGCAAGAGTTATTGAGTATTGATGAGAATAAAATTGTATTTTTTTATTATCATTTCGTGGCTATTGATTATAGAAAACCAGAAAGAGAAATATACGGAGTATATAAAGATAGAAAAGATAGAAAAACGTATATATATTTAGATGTCTAGGATGTTCTATTCATGTATTACATCAAGATCTTTATATTGTTTGAAGTTGCCAATGATGATCGATCTCCATTGCTACGTTAACGTTCCTTCAAGCTCATGTTCTGGTCTTTCGAGTACACTCTTTTGGTGGCGGATGTTTCGTCCCAGCAGGAAAGCACAAAGACTGGGAGCCAAAAAATAAAGGAAACAAAAACTCTACAAAGGATGTGTGGACAAAATATAATGGAGAAGTTGGAAGTGTCAAACAAAAGGTCTAACAATCTTTCTGTAGCAGACAAAACTGAGAGAATTTACATCGTACATGGCCTCTGTGTTTATCAATCTGCAACAATGAGTAGCATTATCAAAGTTATTCTACTGCATTAATAGAAACAAATGTTAAACTAAAGAAAAATTAGGAGAGTTGCAACTATATGGAACTTCCATCTCCTTGTTACCTATGTAAAATCTTGACCTACGAACGGGTGCTCGGGGTTCTCCATCCTGCTTTGTATCAGGTCTTCGTGATCGTGCTGGAAGTGTCCCTGATCGATTTTTCCCTCGTTGCTGATCCATATAATCCTGCCAATTTGATTCGAAATGATCAAAGGTTGGCCATAATTAGTTTTGAACCATGGAAATTGTCCTACTTGTTCCAATAGGTACATTTGTAAATTAATGTCATACCTTGGATGAGTCCTGAAGTTGATTTGAATCATCATCAAGTTGTAGTCTCTGACCTATTTCATCATTTGCATTGAGCATGTTGTATGGATCTCTTCTTTCAAACTGCTGACTTCTTGAAATGGGCTGACTGTATAATCTCGAAGATGGCGAGTCATGCTTGGCGCGTTTCCCCCAATTAAGGCTAGTCGATACTGACATTTGCGCAGGGACGGTGACAATGCTGTCGTTTTGAGATTCCTCTGTCATTTGAGAGGCATCTGATAATGTATCATAAGGCCCCTTCATAGATGTTCGAGATTTAGAACCTCTTCCTCTATAACCACTAGCACCACCATTGCTTCTTCGAACACGTTGCATTATCTCCTACAATATGCAAACTAAGTCAGTTGGCACTAATAGAAGTCGATGTAAAAAAACTTCAAAGGGGAATTTTGGTTGGGAAGTAGAGAAAAGTGGTTGACCTCAATAGGAACTTTATTAGAGTTTCTTGGCTCCTGTAATGCTTTGCGGACTCTTCTCGAATTTCTTGAGACTCCAGATGCTTGTGAGGTGCCATTATACTTTCTGTAAGTGTATTAGTATTTGTACTTCAGTCCATTTTAAATTAAACATATCAAACACATATCAATGTGCTTCTATCTAAAAGCTTTCAAGTTCAAGAGTTCAAGACCAAATGCAAATGGTTCCATCGAAACGAACATTTTCAGGTACGATATCCTGAACCTGTTAGGCTCAACACTTCCTATGATATCAAGTGTAGAAGCCCTAATGGTCAAGTGAGATAAAAGTAACCATTAGAGGATGATGTTTTACCTTCGTGCATCTTCCCGGAATTTGGCATCAATCTCCTTGTTTGGTGGGTACTTAGGGATGCTTGATGGATCACAGGCATATGGCTTTGTGGTAAAATACTGAAAAAACAGCAACTTTTAGTACATTTGAGTATAAATTTATATTAAAATCCTTCAGAAAACTCATTGAAACGGACAAACTTACACCGGATTCAAGAGCCATGGAGGCAGTGCCACGCTTGTAAGGTTCAATAGAAAGGAAGGTCTCTATAAGGTTGACAGCAGAGCTTGGGAGTTCTTTGCATCTTTCTCTGAGCATACTCTCATAAGGTTGTTGAGGTTTGAACATACTTGCAAGAGGAAGCTTAGACCTTCTAAAATACTCATCCGATGGAGAACCACAAAGTTTGAAAATTTTGTGCAATTGTTCAACCTACAATTGCAGAGGAGAATCCTCTCAGGAATCATTGCAGTCATATAATAGTACAATGGAAGACGAAAACTTTGTCGTAAAAAATGCTCACCTCAGTTCTTCCCTTGAAGAGTGGCCTTCCAATGAAAAGTTCTGCGAATACACAACCAGTACTCCATAAATCAACTGTGGCACCATAACTTGTAGATCCCATCAAAAGCTCTGGAGGGCGGTACCATAACGTGACAACTCGACTGGTTAATGGTTGTTTGTGCTTCAAGCTCAAGAAAGTTGCCAATCCAAAATCTGCAATCTTTAGGATTCCATCGTTGTTCACTAATATGTTGGATGACTTGATATCGCGATGCATTATACCATGCGAGTGGCAATACTCTATTCCGCTCAGTAACTGCTTCATATAGCATTTAATCTACACCACAAAAGAAAACTAAATTAGTAAGTATACGTTTAGTCGTTCACTACTAGAAAAATCACCAAAAAAGACTAGGAAAACTGTCATTTCCCTGTTGTATAGGGATTTAAACGATAAGGAACGTTCTTCAATTCATACAATAAAGGTACATGTAAAGTTGTAAACAGACACAGAAATCATAAAATGGACTAATAAACAACAATACCTCTGACTCACTGAACTTAATATCAGGACAAGATATCAATCCAGAGAGGTCATGCTCCATATACTCAAAGACAAGATAAATATTGCATGAGGATTTGGATGTGATGATGCCTTCCAACTTCATAATATTTGGATGATCAAGACTTCTGAGGATTGTAATTTCTTTTGCCATAAATCTGACACTCTCTGGTTGGAAATTATCAAACCGAACCTTCTTCAATGCAACCATTTTACCAGTATCAAGATCACGTGCTCGGTATACACTGCTATATGTACCTTGTCCAATCTTCACAAATACCAACATTATATGAGGGAAAAATCTTCATAAAATTAACATGCAGATTAAGTTTTCTTAAATAAATAAGCAAATTTGTATACATCAAGAAGCTATACTGTCTAGACACCATAAGGGAGAATCATATAGTACGTCATCTTACCCTGTGTATAAACTATCATATGCATTTACAAAAGAATAAAAAAACTATTTTATAAAAATTGATCACCTTCTCTAATCTCTCAAATGAATCTGACTTGAGGGGAAGCCATCCTTGGATGGCTTCCCCGGCCACTGCAGAGAGCCAAATAGGCCAACCAGAAGGCGCGTGCTCGCCTTCTGTCACTCTTCCAAATTTGATGCTAAATGCAATTCTTTTCTCACTTTTTTCACCTTTCAGCGGTGACTTGGACTTGGTGATGACAGAATTGTCAACGTTGGATTTATTTTCTCTCTCGGATTCGTCCTCGGGTTCTTCCCTGATTTTCTCTAACTTCCCCAACCCTCCACCAATATTGAACAAGGAGGAGTCCTTGATCCCGGGGCCTCCATCATTTTTGCCCTCCTCGCGGTTCTTGAACCCCGAGGAGGAATGAGGGTGGTGGTGGTGGTGATGGCTGTTTATACTACGTCTAAAATGGCGATGATTGTCGTCGTAATCATGATGTAAAGGGGAATGGCAAGCATCAAACTCAGCCTGTTTGGAACTAATGCAACCCATTGCCCCACAAACCCATCAAAGTTCGATCACAATTTGGTTAGAAGATAACCAAAAGGATCGACCCTGATGGGGTTGAAGGCGAGAGGATACGGAAAGGGAAGGGGTAGGGGGGGGGGAGGAGAGGGGGAACAGAGGAAATCAACAAGAAAAGGGAATTCAACCTTCCCTACATTAGCTCATTGGCTATGCGGTAAGGATTTTCTTGCATGAAAATACTTCAAATAAAGGTAGCAAAAAAAGGACCAAATACCATATTTTTGTATTTTATCTTTATTTTTATTTTTTTTAATTTTGGCATTATCTTTGAGCTGTAATAATTTTGCTTCCTTGTAAGAGAGGTGTAACTTGTAAGTAGACCGTTAATTACAGTTATATCATGGGCCATTTTAGTTGTTGTTTTATCTTTTTGAGTTTTTTTTTTACTTATTATTTTAGTAATTTTAATTATAATTTAATATGATAACATTAAGATATAATTTATTTTAATTTCTATAATATAACTAAATAAAGTGTTTATGTTCTTAATTATATATTAATTCATTTTATTTTCTTGAAAGCGTAAATAAGAACCTCAATTTAAAATAGATTGAATAAACTATTAACAAGGGTTTTTCTAAAATGTGTCATAAGAACACATGATAATCCATCTAATTTAAAGACAAAATAATATTAGATTATATAACAATGGTAGGATGTACCCAATAAATTAGTATATTAATTTGAACTTAACTAATCTTACATATTTTGTTCCTATTTATGTGAATTTTAAATTTCTTCGATATGATGGTGTTCTTTTATATACGTAAATCCAATTGGTACGGACTACTTGTTTACATCCACAGAATATGGCAGATGCATTTTAAAAGAATATTTTAGTTATTTTTTTATAAAAAAAAAAATCAAACGAAATTTGTTTGAACAACACACTCCAAGAATATATTTGATAACAAAAATTATATTTATAGAGAGATGAAATTGTTCGAAAACATGAATGAATTGAAATGTTTCGGTGACATATGAATGCAGAATGCTAATCATGTATGTAGAAACATAATTATTACGGAGTACTAATTATATAAATCGATCTTGATTGGTTTTTCATTATATACAATTTTGTGTTTCCGTTGATTAATTTAAAATTTTCGGAGCAAAAAAGAGTTGATTCAAGCACCAAAATAATAGGTTAATGTTTTGTTTAAAATGTGCATTCTAGTATTAAAATGTGCCTTAAAGGGCACATTCTAGAAAAACCCTATTAACAAATGAATATGTTAGTATCACTATCTATTTCCTTATCTTGATCGAGAGTGAATATTTTATTATACTTTTGTGTAACATTCTATATTACACTTCTATTATTTATTCATTTTGCAATCATTAAATCATCTTAGCTTATCCAATCATATTTCTAGCAGTATCTAGTACTATTTTTAATTCAAAACAATTGTAATTTATTTATTTTTCTTTGAAGATAGTTTTTTTTTGTAATAAGTTTTATTAAACTCTTGTGATAGCAGATGTTTTTTTAATTGTAATAATTGGGAGTATTCGCATTGAGCTCTGTAACTTTATTTTCTATTAACGCATGTAGCCACCAAATGCGTGCTTTCGTTTGAGGCAAAGTTTAAACCAAAAAATTATCTTCAAAGCGAAATGATAAGGGTACACGTTGGAGTAGTTGGAGATAACCTTATATTGGATAAGGTAGATTGCTTGGAAATTATCGTACAAAAGGGTGGGTATATTTCCCAGCTAAAAATTTTCTAGCCACAAACTTACGCCTATTTACCATGAGTGAGCGTCACCTTGACGCATGGCTGAAAATTCATCCCGCGTCTGCGGCCTGCGTTGGAAAAAGTTTACAATTTTTGTAGTGTATGCTCATTTAACATTCTACCGTACACAGCATACGTGCATTAAGTTAACGCGCATACGCACCACAGGTTGGATATATAATATATATACTTAATGAGACTAATAATAATGTGGTAACATAATTTCTAATTTCTATGTCTACTATTCTCATGTACTTAGTAATTGTATATATTAACCCTCGGTCACCAAAACAATTTCAACAAATGAAAATAGTGAAGTAGGTTGAAAATATAATTTGTTTTGATATATTTTCATACAAAATATATACATTCAAAAGTGAAAAAAGTTAATCATCAAAAATCAAAACTTGATAAGTGTGATGAAATTTTAACAAAGATACAAGTTTTCATGTTAAAATCTTAATCATTTAATTTCAAAGTATAAGAAAAGCATACTATAACTTCAAAAAATAATTTTTAATTTTGTTTAACAATTTTGGAAATGAGTTCATCCGACAATAATTCGATAAGTTGTAATTTCAAGATCTCTAGTCTTAATTTTCATGTTAACTTTAAGAAATATGAATATAATTTTTTAATGTCAAAGTTAAGATTGTTTTTATGTTTTTCGTTAATATATTCATTGTTATATATGTTGGGTTTTACGGATTAAAATAACAATTACAAACAACCGTAACCAGAATTCTACGAATATAATAAAAACATAACTACGAGTGTGTACCTTTCTTCAGGGATCATGTAGCGGAATATGTTTGAGGAGACTGCAGACAATCAACGTGGGTGTCTTTAAGAATAACCACGCTCTTGTATAAGCGAACCTCTGGACTTTACTAGAGGCTCTTTAAAATATTAAGCGTAGGCAATTTGAATGGGAAAAATCCAATGGGATTTTCTCACCTCTTGCTCTACTAGAATGGCAGAGAAATTCTCAACTTCAAAAGTTGGAAAAATTGGTGCAAGTGATTTCATGAAAATCATGAACTTTATATAACTAAATTTTAGCCACCTAACATAACTAAAATTACAGCCACCTAACATAACTAAAATTCTAGATTTTCAAAGCAAAAACTTCTCCCCTATTTTCTCATTATGGTCGACTAAGGCAAAGCTAATGAGTTCTACAATCTTACAACATTATCCCTAAAAATAAAGGCTTGCGTAAAGGTACAGAGTAGAATATTCAATAATGATTACACCAAAGGAAGATTCAGAGCCCACTATCAATTCCCTATTATAAGTGTGATGAAAGCTTTAACAAGATCTGAGAGTTTTCATCTTCAAAAACTATAATCATTTTTAATTTCAAAGTATCACACGAAAAGCATACTATAATTTGAAAAAATAATTTTGATTTTGTTTAAGAATTTTGAAATGAGATTCGTCCGACAATAATTCGGTAGAATTGCTTAATTTAAAGATCTAGTCTTAATTTTATTGCTTTAGAAATGTGAATATAATTTTTAATGTTAAAGTTAAGATTGTTTTTACGTTTTTCGTTAATAAAGTCATTTCTCTATATATATTGTTTATATCTCATGTTTGGATTTTGAATAATTATTTTGATTTTTTTTTTGTTAAAGGTTAAAGTTAATAACGTTCAAGTTAGTATTAGAATATGAAATTATTTATGGTAACTATTTAAATAAATAAATTATATTGTTAAGCAATTATAACTTGAAAGTAATAAGTACTTGGCCAGGTGGACACAGGAAACCCTCGTTTGCCAATAAAAATGTTGGCCTACTTGACATCGGATATATCATATAACCCCGCACCCAATGTGTTGATGGAACATGATAGTGTTAGAATCTAGTATGAATTCGTTTTGTGATTAAACACCAAATTCATACATCACGGATTATCAAATGACATAAATTAATCTAAAACACATAATATGTAATATAAATACGAGAGAGTGCTTAGAACTGCGGTGAAGTTAGTGAAAACCGCCCTTGAAGTCGAGCTCCACATACGTGAATCCTCTTTGAAATCCTCCTCGATTGTTTGTCCAACACCAAGTAGGTGTTCTCTAGAATTACACTTGGCGTGGGGAGGTTGAATCCAAACAACGGAGTTTGCTAGAACTAAAGGGATTGGATGGAAAAATCAAGAAGAATTTTCAATTCCGCTTGAGTGATACCAGTATCCTTGGAGGAGATGAAGATTTTTCCCTTTTGTTTCATAATCATATGAAACTTCAAATGATAAGGATCACTTATATAGTGAGTATCATTTGATCTAAACTTACAACCAAGAAAGATTCGTAAATGGCTACGTTTGAGTTTAATTCTTAGTTAAGTAAAATCAGCTTGGCTAACAAGTTATTAATATTAAGCCCATGGAAGTTCTTAACAAGCTCAACTAACTATAAAGATTAATTCAATTGACTAATTAATTAATTTGGGATTTCATCATTTATATTTTACATTATCAATGTAAATTCCCGTGAGAATATTCGTTGATTCTGATCGACTCGCAATTTAATAAATGTAGTTTAATTGCATCACATGAAATATAATTGACGTCGTCAACATGTGTGTGTGTGCTTACAGGCTGAGACGATAGTAAGTTGTATAATAATAATAATAATAATAATAATAATAATAATAATAATAACTTGACCAATTACTGTATTAACAATGATGAAGTAAGATCTACCGTCGGCTATGCTTGCATAAATTATCATGAGAACCGAGCTAGTAATATACAATTCTTAAGGTGGGCAGCTAAGTTCGATAATCACATTTAAGCAAGCAGGGTAAAATGAATTGATCACCTTGATTATCGCAGCGGTCGTAATAAAAAGGGAATCAATTTTCGTTGATTTCCAACAGATAGAACGTTCATGTTGCCCTCTAAAAAAAATCAAACCAATATAATTTTTTATGCTTAACAATTAAAATTAATTTGGGTGATGATGGAAACAAAGCACAACAATTCACACTACTTACAAGGCATGTTAATAATGTTGAAGTTAGCTTAGACCCAACCAGTATAAATTTTTTTTGTGTTTTTTACTTTAATTAATAATGATTAATTAATTAATAATTGATAGAATAAAATTGAACAATAAATTAATAACATATAATTAATTTAAGAACATATAAATAAATAATACTTGATAATTAGTAATTAATTATATATTAATATTAATTAATAGTGATTGAAAAATTGAACAATAAAACTTAACAAAGCTAGTTTATATATCAGCGTCACGTCGTATACGCGTTATGTACATACAACGTATGCGGTGGAATGTTAAATGAGCATACATTCACGAAAATTTATAAACTTTTACCCAGCGTGTGCTTTAGTATGTTAGATTGAATTTCGTCGTAGGTTGCGTCACGTTTACTAAGGGGTAAAATGGCGAAGTTTGTAGGTAGAAATTTCGAGTGGGAACTTAGTGTGTTTGGTGCCAAAATAATTAATTTAGGTTATTGTATCTAGTGATGGTAGCGAGTCGGGTAATTAGATTACCCGCTCGAACACCAGTCGATAAGAGCGCTTGGTAGTTATTGAAATTAGGAAGCTATGAACGAGTTGTGCTTAGTTTGAAATATTAAACTGGCTCACATAACTCAGACGTTAACAAATTTTCAATGCATCGCAAATAAATAGTAATACTTAATTTATTGAAAAGAGAGATTATTATAGTTTATAGATAATTACACCAAGATTAAAGGATTCATTATATTATCAAATCGAGTCGGATATTAAAGTTGTGGGTACATTAGAGTGCAGGTGTTGGTTTTCAGTTATCTGCAATAATTGAAATGAATAGTGGATGTAAAACCCTAGCTCGTTCATCTTTCTCTCTTCTTTATTACAACACCTCCATTCAATTTTCCCTCCGCCCTTATTCTTCCCACTCAGGTAAAAAGATTAAAGAATACTCACACTTAATTTTTGTGTTTTTTTTCATTAAGTTTTAAATTTTATTTAATTGTTTAACTTATAAAATTTGATTTTGACAACCTTTTTGAAATGTTACAATTTTTAATCGATTGCATAACTTATATGAATTAAATTAAAAAAATGTAGAGCTTAAATTGGATTAAATTTTAAAAAGTTTCAATTTTTAATTGCTTGTATGGTTTATCAGGAATGAAATTAAAGCAATGTAAGACATCAGTTTAGTAAAAATATAAAATTAAAATTCAATTTTGAGTTAGTTGTGTAAGTTATCAGGAAATCTAGTAAAGAAATATTAAGCTTCAATTTGAGGAATTTTAAAAAATGTTTCAATTTTTAATTGATTTTATAACTTATAATGAATTAATTTAAAGCAGTTTAGAGATTTAGATTTGAGATTTTTTTCAAAAAATTCCATTTTTTAATTGATTTTGTAACTTGTAATGAATTAAATTAAAGAAATGTAGAGCTTAAATTTGAGAACTTTTCAAAAAGTTTTCAATTTTTAATTGATTGTATAACTTATAACGGATTAAATTAAAGCAATATAGAGCTTAAACTTGTGAACTTTTTCGAAAAGTTTCAATTTAATTTTTAATTGTTTGTATAACATACGAGGAATGAAATTAAAGCAATGTAGAGCTTAAATTTGGCTACTTAAAAGTTTCGATTTTAATTTATTGTATAACTTATTAGGTACTCCCTTCATCTCAAAATATGTCTAGTTTTGAATTTTAATGATCGATTTGTAAATTTTGAGCTCAATTATATTCGTACATATATATAGTATAAAACATTTGGTGAAAAATATATCAAAAGATAGAATTTCAACGGATTTTACTATTAGCATGATAATTTCGATTCAAATCAGAAGGCTCCAGAGTTTGTTAATATTGACCATTAAAAAACACACACTACTAATTTTTTTTTTTAAATGGTGGTAGTATTATGTTAAAGCAATGTAAAGCTTCAATTTGATAACTTTTATAAAAGCATTTTTTTATTGATTGTATAATTTATCAGGTATTAAATTACAGCAATGTAAAAAAGCAACTCGATGCTGTTTTAGCACTGCAGCTGCAATCTCAGCCGAATTGTCTGAGGATTTGAATAAAGACACGGTTGAGGATTTATTAGTCAAGAAAAAGGATGTTGGAAGGTTAATGAAGATGGAGCGGAAACTTGAATTAGAGTTTTGCTCGAATGGAAGTAAGCATTGGTTTCCCTATTTGGATAAGTTTACGGTTTTGAGTGGGAACTATTTGAACAGTGCTGAAGTTTTGGAAGCTATGGACCCGTATATTATGGATATGAGGAAGGAGAGATTTCGGAATGCGGTGAAGAACCGGAGCTATTCAGTTTGTTTGGTTGTTGAAGGATTGGCTGATTTTGGAAATGTTTCAGCTGCGTTTAGGTCAGCTGATGCTATGGGAATACAGTCTGTTCATGTTGTGTCGTGTGACAGCTCGAAAAGGTGCAAGGTCTACTGAGGTGAATTTGCATTTGAGTTTGATTTTATGTATGGACTGATCACCTCTTTTATATTTATGTCGGATGCACTTGGGCTTTTTTTGGCTCAGAATCAATAATTTTGTAGGTAGTAGAATTCGGACATATAATAACGAATAATAGGAGTCTCAATAAAGAACATCCACTGAGCAAATTTGATGCTGCTATGCAATCTTAACTATATTTTCTAGTTTGATTTGCAATGGTCAAAATTATCAAACTTGGCCGCCTTAATTGGCAGAATCATAATTATCACTTTAATATTAAAATATTTGAGTTTAAAAATATAAAAAGTCAACCATCAAAATTCAAAATTAGAAAATCTTTCTGAGATGGTGTAACTATTTTAAATGATTATATACATGAGTATCCATGCACTCAAAATTTTAGTATGAAGGACATGTTAGTCAAGTCTGAGGACAGATGCCTACAACCTATATCTGTCTTGGCATCGCAATAATGCATGTATTTTTTCTTCACCACTAATCCAGGTATAGAGACAATCGACATGTTAGCATGGGGGCGGAAAAATGGCTGGATATTGAACTTTGGGACTCAATACAAGAATGCTTCAAACGCCTTAAGTTGCGTGGTTATCGCATTGCAACTACTCATCTACATAAGGATACGGTATTGTTATATTCTTCTTTGTAGTTCAAGAAAATTCATTGATGCAGTTTCCGTCTTTTTCATCTAACACTGCACTTTATATCTTCATTTAATTTGTGAAAAGAAATTGAATTGATTGGGTTGGAGGTTATTAAGATGGGATTCCCACAAACCAATTCATTATTTTAAGTATTTAGTTGTTACAACATATATCTCATCGTCTTTAGACATCATGCATACCTTCCTGCAGTCGTATTCAATATGATTCTATTTACACGTGTTTTCCTAATCTTTCAGGTCTCCGTCTATGACATGGACTGGTCATGCCCGACTGCCATAGTGGTTGGAAATGAAAATAAGTGCGTCTCTCCTACACTTTTGGTCTAACCAAAATCTACATCTTCATTATCTCAAGTCTTCTATGTGATTTCAGTCCACCTCTATTAGAAATTTATAATTGCTTTCACAATTTACAAGGTTGCTAGCAGTTGTATCATTTTTTGGGAGTTTTGCTTTAGATTTTTCTCTGTACAGTCATCCTCATCCTCCCATAATAACTTAATCTTATAACGGAGTTGTAAGGGAAGATATGGTGAATGCTTCTTATATGTCAATAGTACTTACTTGGAACTTTGAATGTAAAACCCTGGTGTGTCGATTTGATTTGAATATGTTGTTCATTTGGGTTAACTATTCATAGTTGTGATTGCAGGGGAATAAGCGATGAGGCCCTACAATTGTCAGATTTACATTGTAGCATCCCAATGAGAGGCATGGTAGATTCATTCAACGTTTCAGTTGCTGCAGGACTTCTCATGCATCATGCTATACGCGACAGGACATCCCGCATGGTACCTCAGATGATATTTGGTACTTTATCTGTTAACAATTTACTAATAAATCTCTTGGGTAAGTACATATGTAATATGTATTCCATTGTTTGAATTGGTATAAAATTTGCTCTGAGCTACTGGAGTCCAATAGTCAATGCTATACACATTCTTGGTTTGCTAAAATAATTATATTGAAAACTACTCAAAATGTGGGCTATTCTTTAGACCAAAAACTATTTTTTTATACGAAAAACTAATATGCGCTTCTAGTGCACGTACCGACATTTAACATATATTCTTCTTCAAGGGTTCTCATGGAGATCTGACAAAGGAAGAAAGCCAAATTCTTCTAGCAGAATTTTTTTTACGCCACAGCGAAACCACCACTAGCATTGCTAATGAATACGCAAAGCGGAAGCTAGCTGCAGCGACATCAAAACTCTGATGCTGCAATCAGCAATTCAGCATGTCTGGTGTGTCTTGTGTGTTGTTCATCTCCTTCTTCACCCACATGTTCCTTCTCCATTTCCAATATTGATAATGTTGGCACTAGTTGTTGCAAAGATCATAGTCATTAGGTCCTTGTTTGTACTGATGGATGTGGTAGAAGGATTATACAAACCCGAATTTGTCGTATTAAATAGATTTATTTTTCTGAATACTCATTTCAGCCAACATATTCTAAGTCTTTATTTTGCTCAATAAATTAATAGTTATAATGATGAAACGTTGGTTGTATGATTGCTCTTTTTCAACCTTAATTCTTCAACAACTCTATTTAACACTTTGGTGGCTGATAAGTCTATTAAAATACCCAAGATCAGACACTTTCTTAGTTTCTTTATTGAACATTGAACATGTAGTTGAGAATGTGAGATGCTTTTCAATACTGCCAGCTCATTATGTATCTGTTACACTATTATACTCGAGATATCTATATTATTTATTTTTATAAGTTAATTTAAGAATTAAAAATATAACATGTGTCGTGACTCGTAATATTAATGAAGTGTAACAGGAGTATTGCATAAAGTGTATAAATGAGAACCGAACTCATAGCTTTGTAAAATACAATTACTTTTTTATTTTATATTTTATTTTACCTCAAACAATAAAAAACCTTATTTTTCCTTGGGAAAAAAAAATGAAAATATTTCTCCATGATCATGGTCCATTCATATACGCATGACGCAAACAAAATACACTTTTTCTTCAAATACAATTCCAGACTTCAGATCATCTATCCTTCTCGATTTTCCCGCTCCGGATCATCTATCTTCTACCTTTTTATCCCAGATCACGAATCTATCTCAAAATCCAAAGAAAAAAAAAAGTCAAGAAGCAATGTCAGGTTTGAGTTTCTTGATTCATTATCTAACTTTGCTCATTTTTATTTGTTGCATTGTTGTTAATCATAATCTTATGAAAAATATGAGATTCTGAAGCTGAATGATAAAGAGTGATATAAAAAAGTAATCTTGTTTATTGGCATTGTGTTAATATCTCAGTGTTAAAGAAGCATCAAATCCACCATTGAAGAGAAAATTATTTGCTTTGCATTTTTCTCATCTATGGATCAATTTGGTTTTTTCCTTTTTATTTTATTGGTGTTTGGAGAAATGGGGTTTGAGGAAAATTGGGTTTTGATGATGAGGGCATGGTACATTTTGCATTTTTATTCCTTTGGCTTATATTTTGATGATCACATTGCTCTGTTATAGTAAAGTTTCTATTTTTATATATTTGCAGGGGGTTTGGGATGATCTTTCCAGTTCTTAAAACTGGATCGTGGCTGGGATAATATAATAAAGTGGAAGGTATGATTAAATCATGAATTTGATTGTATTTTCCTTATTACATTTGAGTTTATGTAAATGTTTTTGTTTTCTTCTTCTCATGCTAAGTAAGTGTATAATTTTGTAAGTTCAGAATCATGTCTTACTTGTACTGCTGACTTTGAATAGTATGCATTAACATTCGTGCCCCAATGCCTTTGAAGAGGCTCCGCCTACCAGGGTAGAGAGAGTCGGATAGTATGATTGGCATATTTAGGATTGCTTGTTTGAATTATCTAATTCGATGTAGTTTATGGCTTGTTCTGTAGTTTGTAAGCAATCTTTGTTTAAAATTTTATCTTAATTAATTCGCCCGATGATAATTGTCCTACACTCCTACCTCATTGGTATGATTATGACTTATTATGTACCCTTTTCAAAGACTTATCAGGAGTGGCGATGATGTTTGGGGCTATCCTGGTGTCGAATAGCGTTGATGGTGGTCCAAATCGATACTTGCAATTACGAGTATATTGCATGATTCACTTAGAACTCTTCGTGTTTAAATTATACATTTTGTATATGTTCACTTCTACTACATTTTTGTTACAGGGTATTTAGATAATCACACTGTAACAACAAATGATGCAAATTGCTAAAAGCAAGTAGATGAAGAGTTTCTAGAGTCATTATCAATTCTAGGAAGAATGGTTTATGTAGATTGATACTTACATAGTCCATACATCAACTTTATGCATGTCGTAATTCCTTTTTGCTCTCTTGAAGTACCTTAGGCTTCTCTTGAACTTTGCTTTCCCTGTTCTCAATTTCAAGTTTTCAACTCAATCCTCACATTTCATTATTCTTCTAGCTCACTTTTTAATGTCAATAATTTTTTATTTTATTTGAATCTGTATGTTAACTTAACAGATCTTGTTTTTACTTTCAGGATATTGAGTCCTATAATACGTATCATATTTCTTTTGTATGGGTGAAGAAGCTAGTTTATTGGTAGCGCCAGAAGATAATAAGTTGGAGGGATCAGCGGAAAAATCAATCGCAAAAACAAACTATCTGAATGGCAATAATTCTGGCATCAATCCTCCTAGGGTGTCTAGTGGGTCTTCCTATCATGGTGACAGTTCAGGAGGGAGTTCCCCTGTCAAAATAAGAACTCCAAAAATTAAACAGAAGGTTATCCCTAATTATCTCAGACCATGTAGAGGTTCTTGTCATGATTTGTGCAAATATGGTAGAAGGCTTACAGAGGAATAGATTCATTGGCGCTCTCTACCAAAAAGAATTGGAAAGCCACCAATTGAAATTTTTGTCTCTAAAAAACCTCCTGTGTCGGTTGAAAGAAAGAAGGTTATCGTGATGAAGCCCATACATAGAGATCTCAAATTTTCACCTGATCATGAAACAGTCTCAGAGGAACCCGCTGAAATTACATCATCAAAAAAAGTTGAGGTTTCCCGTAAAGGATCTGAAACTTTAAAACATAAGTCTGCAATTGTGAGGAAGGGTTCCAATGCATCCTTAAATGATTCTTTCATGGACCAACCGAAAGTTGTATCCACAAAATCATCAGTTTCTGATTCTTCAGAAGGAAGAAGTGGGATTGTGAGGAAGGGTTCCAATGCATCCTTAAATGGTTCTTTCCTGGACCAACCAAAAGTTGTATCCACAAAATCATCAGTTTCTGATTCTTCAGAAGGAAGACGTGGGAAGAGCCAAAGAAACGATGGAGCAAAGGATGTCAAATTTGTAGTGACATCCAAGTCTTCAACATTCGTTGATGCTTCACAAGGAAAACTTGTGAGGAGCAGAAGCACTAGTAGTGTTATCAAAGACACCAAAACTTCAGTGGCTTCTAAACCTCCTTGGAAGAATGTATTGGCACGTTCAATTAGCTTAAATGTATCCAAACCTTCATCTCATGGACACAATCATGTGGGCCGTAAGAAAAAATATGCAAAAGAAGAAAACAATAGTGATGGTGCAGCTGATGATGAAGCAGAAGAAAAAGTTGAAGCAGAATGTAATAAAGAAGACAAAGGAGAAGGACTGTTCAAAACTACTAAAAAGAATGGAAAAGATATTGTGAAAGGTAACCTGGGTATGACTCACAAAAAGGGTATTGCAGTTATGTTAAAAGACAAAGATTCTTCACTTACAAAGATGAAGTTTCAGAGGGGAAGGACTGTTGAGCTTCAATCTGCCAATAGTGGTCCAAGAAAGCTCAAATTTAGGCGAGCAAAAGTTCTACTGGTAAATCAAGACGGTAAGGCTGATGTAACAAAAAATTTCAGGAAAGCTGTCATTAACAAAGCTCGGGTGATTCCTAAAGCAAGAAAGGTTGTTTTGAGACACAGATCTGTGGAGGGTAAGAAAGATGCTCAAGGTCTGTTTAATAATGTCATTGAAGAAACAGCAAGTAAACTAGTCCAAAGCAGGAAAAGTAAGGTTAAGGCCTTGGTTGGTGCTTTTGAGACCGTTATCTCCCTTCAAGATACTAACCCTTCTTCAAGTGTTGTCACCGAAGGAGACACATTGCCAAATTCTTGAAGTTGAATCAAACACACGAACACACACACACACACATATATATATATACATATATATTCAGTTAGATTTTAACAGGTGAGATCATATTGCTGGAGTGATTTGCTTTACTTATCGACTTCAGGCTTCATACCGATTGCTTGGATGGTATACTCTTCGTTTTATTTTAGTGATTATATGTTGGTTTGACTCTATTGGGAGATTATCGTTTCTTCGTGTGGTCTGCAACGCATGATGATTGAGTTGTAATGTTCATATGGTTTGAATAGATACACAAAGTTTTTCTTCAGTGTCTTCATTATGGAATGCAGACATGGAGTGTTATTGAGATTGAAAGTGTGTTGTAGACTTGGAGTTGAATATATCGTGTGTCCTATGTACCTATTGTAATATATTTGCAATCAATGAGCATCTTAAAGCCTTTTATATTGCTTGAGAGCATGGTTCAATGTTTCATTTTTGGTTTTGTGATCTCTGATATCATATACTTTTGATATATAAATTCAAATATGAGTAATGTAAGTTATATCAAAATTTATTTTCCCTAGGACTTGTTTTATCATTAAAATTTTTACTAAGATCATTAAGTGTAAGTGAACTTTCAACCATAGAATTTGAAACCAGAGTGAATGCTATTCCATTTAATACATTTTAATGATTTTCTGGTTTTTCATATCAAACTTTTATCATTAATTATATTTTATTTATAATTATACTCCCTTCATCCTTTAATATTAGGGACATTTTTCATTTTAGAAAATTTCTAAATTAAGTCTCATTTATGAAACAAGCATTAGAGAGAAGAATTGATAATGTGAGACAAGTTTAAATTTTCTTAAATTTTGTAAAAAAAAATAAATGGATCTAACATTTAGGAATGAAGCAAGTACTAAATATATAATTGACAAAATATTTTTCTAAATGTATATTTTATTATTATAACTCTATCGTAACTAAAAAGTTACTCCGTATTTATGATCAAATATTCATTTCAAAAATCAAAAACATGAATTAAAATATATTGCAATATACGTAGTATTTGGTATAATAAAGCTATGTGGGATGCTATAAGCACACTCCAAACAGTAAGATTTTTCTATGTGAAATTACTATTTTAGCTCCCCTATTTGTAAGTATAGTGTTTGAGGTAGTTTCACTTGGGGGCAAAATAGTCATTTTAGACCTATACAACTTCGTGAACAATACAAATACTTGAGATTCATATTTTATTGAATAAAAATACCTTTTCTTGATACCATTTTGGTTGTTGCCGAGTTCTAGCTACTCATATAAACTCCTCAGGTACCATTTGATATATACTTCTAGTTTTCTAAGTATTTGCAAATTGAAAGTGGAATTAACTACAGATTTAAGGTTGGAATTTTATTCTTCTTAGTTTCAGATAAGGATTATGCTAAGTCGTATTAATATAATCGACCCCACCTAGTCGGATAAGTCTCGGTTTGGTTTAGTTTAAGATAAGAAGTTGGGATTAATTTGAGTAATATGCTTTATGGAGTTAAATATGACAAATATATTATCATGGGGTCCTCTTGCAATTTATGGCACTCCATTGTATGGATATAAGCAAAGTTCTCATCTTTTTTGTACTTTGAACAAAGATTTAAGAACCCAATGTTTATATGTTGCTTGTGATGCATGTTGTTGTTTTGCCACTCAATGGAAAAACCGAGATATTGAGGGTACTAGGTTGAGGCCACCTAAAATGGGTGCATTTTCGAATTTTGAGGTTAGTGGTGTGGACCATGATTTGGTTTCTAAAGAATATGGTATTGTAAAGCATGAAGAAAAGGCAGTGTTTAGTGAAAATTCATTTGAGAAATTAGAAGTAACCCGAGATGTAGGTAATAATCGGTCCTTGGTGGTGAATGGAGGAGAGTTGGCTTTGAATGATGATAGGTTATTGTATTTGGAGGAATTGGATGAGAAGGTTTTGTCGAAAAGGATTTTAGAGCTTAGTCGATTGAACAAGGTTAGAAGTGTTTGGAGATTGTTCAAGTCGATGACCTATTCGGGTTTAAAGCCTGATGCACATGCTCTTAATTCGCTTCTTTCCTGTCTCTTGAGGAAGGGAATGTTGGATAATGCCCTGAAAATCTTCGAGTTTATGAGGGAAACTGAGACGGTCACTGGTCACACTTATAGCATAGTTCTTAAAGCAATGGCTGATACAAGAGGTTGCAATGCAGCCTTCATAATGTTTGAGGAGTTGGAAAGAAGCGGTGATTCTAGGAAACATTTTGATGCTATCGTCTATAACACTATAATTTCGGCATTTGGAAAAGTTGGCAACTATATACACGCAGAGAAAATATGGAAGGTTATGCAACGCAATGGCTGCAGTGGAAATAGCATCACTTATCGTCTGTTAATTTGCTTGTTTGTGCGGTGTGGCCAGAATGATCTAGCTCTTGATGCGTATCACGAAATGGTTCATAATGACATAGAGCCTAATGTTGATGCTATGCAAGCTATAATAGGAGCCTGTGCAAAGGAAGGGAAGTGGCATTTAGCATTTAATGTCTTCGAAGATATGTTATCCAGGGGACTGAAGCCAAACCTAGTAGCATGTAATGCAGTGATCAGTTCACTAGGGAAAGCAGGGAAAGTCCAACTCGCACTTAATGTATATGGGGTGATTAAATCTTTGGGCTATGAATCTGATGCATATACTTGGAATGCGCTGCTTGTCGCCTTGTACAGGGCCAACCGGTATTCTGATGCTCTGTTGCTTTTTGAAAGGATAAAGAAATCAAAAAGCTTCATCTTAAATTTGCATATATATAATACAGCTTTGATGTGTTGCAAGAGTTTGGGACGATGGGATAAAGCTCTCCAGCTATTGTGGCAGATCGAAGCATCTGATCTATCTGTTTCCTCGGAATCTTATAATCTTGTAATTGGAGCTTGTGAGGTTGCTAGGAAGCCAGAAATCGCATTGGAAGTTTATAGTCACATGGTCGAGCAAAACCACTCTCCAGACACCTTCACCCTCTTATCATTAGTAAGAGGATGCATCTGGGGTTCGCGATGGGAAGAAATAGAGGACATCTTGAGTGTAAGTTAATATTCATTTATATGCATCGCTCGTTGATCATCTTATGGGAATATAACCTGTTAATGTGTTTTCATATATTGGTCCTTCCTTTCTGATAGTTGTAAAATCTTAATTTCAGCTTAATATAATTATTCTATTGGCAAGTTACACCTTGCATATTTTACTATCATCAACAAGAACTTGAAAATCGGCCTTGGTTGGGTGGTTTAAAGGACTTTAATGGAGAAGGGAGGGGGGGATCTTGTTGTATTATAACAAGTAAATAAAGAAGGTGAAAAAGAGGAAGGGTATCTTGAATGTAGACAATTCTGAATTCATATTACATTCATTTAACGTCTTATATTTTGCTCCTAGAAGTAATGTTTTTTTGTTGCTCTTCCTGAAGGGGTATGCACCAAACAGCTCTCTGTTCAATGCAGCCATACAAGGAATGTGTCTACGAGGCATGACAGATTCGGCAAGAAAGCTGTACCAGAAAATGCTTGAGAATGATCTTAAACCCGATGGTAAAACGCGAGCTCTGATGTTGCAAAACTTGCGAAAGAGACCTTTGAAAAGGCGCTAAGGCAACTGTAGCAGAGTTTATTTTAGTATTTTCTTCACTTGAAGGATTTTTATACATGAAAAACAAGAAAAATCCAGATCCCCTATACTAGGTGCAGGTACATGAAGTAGTTTTTCATAATCAAATGCTTGTGGTAGTTGTGGATGATACCTCTTATGTCTGCACACTCACTGATGGATCATTTTTCTAATCCAACAGAGAACTTCACTTAATCCATAAGGATTTTCTACTTCCTTTTCATGGCACTTTGTATATTTTCCATTTTAGAATATTGTGCATCATGTATCGAGAACGTCCTATCATGTAATTGTCCATTGCATGATGTATAAATTTCAGGACATGGAGACATGGAAGGAGGTGTAAGGTAGAGGATCGTCCCCGCACTTGAATCCATGTCCGAGCTGATAATTTTTCAATAAAATGCAGGCAATATATTAACTCAACTGAAATAGTTGAAAGATTCCAGTAAACATACATGCTTCACCTCCAAATACAGTACATATCTTATTACGACAAAATTCCTGTAGGCACCCATATACATTTATAGCAAAAGCAGAATTACATCTTCACTAACTAATACTCTTGAAAGAAGAAATACAAACAAGAGAAAGAAATGATGGGTGCCAATCTAGAAGATAGAAATTGATTTGAAAAAATCCTGCTCAATTTAACAAGCCGTATTGTAGTATACAAAATAAATAACAAATTATAACCTATAAGGACTCCTCTATCTTCACTTCCAAACAACTTACAGTGATGTAAACAATGCAGATCATCAGGAAGGCAAAATAAGTGGAGAAATCGCATCAACTAACAAATACAATCATCGAATGCAAGGGGCTAATGTCACATCGGGAGGACCTGCATTGTGGATGCTGGTTTCATGCACGATGTATATCACTGATGACAAACGCATCTGCCCAGGATTCTTGTTCATCTGCTCCTCGCAAGTACCGTCAATACAGCAATACCCATCCAGGAGGCCAAAAAATAGTCTTTTGTAAAGTGAAAAAATAGATAACATTTCTATTATACAAAAAGAAAGAATCAATCTCATGCTAGTCCTAACAGGTTCCCGTCCCCAAAAGCAGGGGACAGGCGCAATTCCCTTGGTTGAATTGACACTGATTGAGATATAACAAGTTTCTGATCGCAAATGCATTTTAGCCCATTCTCATTAGCTTAAAAAATTTCTGAAAAGGCAAAATGTGCTTTCTGCTACCTGAGCAATCATCATTTCCATGCCATGTCTGATAGAAAGCTACTCCAAGATATGGCAATTTCGTATGAAATCATTAGAGTAATTAACATACTTGGTCCAAAAAGGCCGGAGGTGCTCAAAGCCCAACTCAAGCCACGGTTTGGACTGTCCATTGTAGTGAATAACTGCAGCCTTCTCCACATCCTCGATTTTGGTCTTATTTTGGTACCCCAAGCCAAGCAAGTGCCATGAGGGATCAATTAAATGAACGTTGCCCTTGAACGCAATCAAAGCTGGAGGCAATGTTCCAAGCTTCCACATTGTCATATTAGATTTCAGATTCTGCAGTATCGCATGATCTTTGTTAGAACTTAGAAGGTCAATTTAATTAACAAATACCAGATAATGAATTGCATAGAAAATAAAAGACCAGTGAAGCCCATAATCCTCATGCCATAGTAAAATTACTCAGTGTGACAGTGACAAATGAATTAGTAAATAAACATGGTAACGGCAATGACATGGGTATCTCAACAATCAACATTAACATACCCCAATGTAACTGAAGAGGTTCCCGCCTAAGCGGGGTAAGGGGGGTCGGATAGTACGCAACCTTAAACTTGTGATAACAGGGAGGCCGTTTCTGAATTGACCCAGTGAAGTGAAAACACTATCGACTACTTCAAAATAGATAAGAAACGTAGATAATGTAATGAACCATTTTAATTTATTTCATTATATCCAAGAGCCAGAGAACACAAAATCTTTGACTCCATAGGACATGGAAATAATGACATGGGTATCTCACTTAGTGGAATTTTACTGCTATTATGACATGATCTATCATAAAATATTTACAAGCACAAGCTTCGAAAAGAAGGTTCATCTGCTTCTCACCTCCTTGAGCCAGGCATGATAAGTGTCTCTTATCATTGATTTTCGCCATGCACGCAAGTCAAAAACATTCATTCCATAGGCCCAAGCACATTCATCAGGATTTAAGTTCTTCACAATAAGGGGATGAGAAAAGTTAAAGTAGTTCCTAAGTCTCTTTGACATGACCCACTTATCCGAACCTCTGCAGGTCTCCACCGCTCCATTTACCTTTCCATTAAGATCAATTTCCCAGAGAGGTGAAAGATCGCGTTGAATCACAATATCATCATCCAAGAAAACTACCTTGTCAAGATTTGGGAAGAGCTGCACAAAGGTGAGGAAGGACTCGGCAGTTAAAAGGACAACATCAAGCTAACCAATGAGTAAAGCAGTAAACCACTGAGAGCATGACAGCCTAAAATGAACAGAAATTCTATGCACTTATGTTCAAATATATTCCTGCACTCTAACGGCAGCAAGAAGAATAACCTGATTTTACCAACAGGAAATTAGGGAAGTCAAGTAATGTGCAGTGGCATCTACATCAACACTAGTTAAACTTCAGATATACTGAATAAAAAGGAATTCACAAGTGAACCACTATCCACTTCAAAGTTCAAAGAGTAAGAGAATTAGTATCATAATGTTAACATGCAGAGAAGAGATTAAACAAATGATTACCTCTGGCAAATATATGCGGATATGGTTTAGAAGTGAAATGTATTTTGGACTCCTGGCTTGCAATTTAGAGGCAAAATTTCTTGGTGTTGTATTGCTGAGATTTGCCCCAGTAACATGATTCCCATGGTAATAGTTCCTAATTGCACGATGGTTCTCCACAGCTTCAAGCACAGGAACATTCTCTCTTGTCAACCAGTCAAACTGATGAATACCTTTTACTTCAACAATAGCAGGACTCATAGTATTCAAGGCAAACCAGGAGTGCATGCCTGCATACGTTTTCTTGTCAGTGATGACATGAAAAACAACTTTTTCAGGATTCAGAGAAGTCCGTACTGCAGAGGCGACCACAACTGAAGCAGCAAGTATGTTGTCTGTTGACAACACAAAATGGTGGCACGAGTTGTCAGAAAGAAAAGGAAGAAACTCTGGGGAAGGTAACTGCCTGCGTGCATGAGCATTGGATGAGTATTCATCAGTCAACCGCAAGGAAAGGCAGTGTAATCCTTTTGGTATGGAACTTGCAGCAAAGTGCCTGTTCATTAGCTCGGAGAACTTCGATTCTCTTAATTCCCTTTCAGATCTTTCCATCTGAAAAATGTTCATTTTTAGCCCCCCAAAACACATGCAACATATCTGAAGGGTCTAGAGAAAGCAATTCTTCACAGAAAAAACTCATTCGTTGAAAAAAACATAACTCTATGACACTTCTTAGAAATCAGACGGACACCTCCCAATTTGAAGCCATTGATTAATGTTTTTTTTTATCTTCTGGGTGTTTCATAACATTCACTTTTCTACTTTAGGATCAGAACTTCTCCTGCCTACATTTAAATGACTCCATATGAAAAGGAAGGAAAATATTGTAGCTATTGCTTCAGTGCTTCCTTTGGAACCTCTACAAATATAGTGTACTGTCTCCGTTTCACATTGAATTCACTACTTGAAAATAGCTCATTCAAAGTGAAATGGAGATAGAACTATCTTATTTAAGTTCCACGCAACCTATTATTCGACCAATATCCCCTTCTAACTTTCAAAATGATAAATACAATGAGGCTCTCCCAAGGCCCCAACCCCTATCAAGGATTGGTTTTAGGGGAGTGATGTCAGGCAGTTAGTTATGATGGGATATTGTCATTAGTACGCAATTTACCAAAAATGAATTACCGCACAGGGTAGGCTACTTGGGTGATTCAAAGTTTAGAAACAGAAGAAGAAACACTCAAAATACGGTGTTACAATGTGCATCAGGCTATAATGGGACAAATGGCCTCCTTATGGCAATGTCTTCGGACATGAGGGCTCACTATTTCAGAGAAAACGGGACATTATTGTATTTCAAAAATATCGACATGAGGGTCAACATCTAGGAGTACAACCAAATTTAAGCCTAAAAATGAGCAAGAAATGTATTTCATGGCATGGACATAAGGTAAAAGAAAATCGAGTAGAATTGATATCATCAATGGTAAAAGACATGAATGAAGAACAGGATCGATAGGTCTGGACTTACTTAACGATTCTACATTCCTAAATAAGGATATGCCTGTACTTGGTTCACTATCCGACATAAGGAGCCAGTTACAGTTATAGGATACTGATCTTATATTCTTATCTAAAAATATTTTGAGCAAAGCATAGAACTATCAAGCAAATATATAAAAGAAAGACATATTGGATGTTGCCTTATGATTATCTTTTAAAAATTAAAAGATTATTTTTTAGAAAGTTGAAAATGCAATGAACAAATTCAATTTAAACCAGATATGCCAACTACCAGACCATAGAGAAGTAAAAACAACCAGAACTGGGACCGGCCACCACTATAAGAAACACCGAGAAGTTTAATTACTCAAAGTTTGAAATATAAGTAAAAGAAAATAGAATGAATGGAAGGTAAGAGCATTAGTAGCAGAGTTACTACAACCAACCTTATCTTCAAACTTAGGAGAGGCCGACAGGCCAACACAAAAGCTGTAAGTATTGGATTTCCTAAGCCATAAATTCTCCTTGGTGATAGTGTTAGAAATAACAAAATAGAAAATCTGATTTTGTGTTACATTTAGATAAAGTTCGATACAAGGAGTTGATTTTAGGGAATATGGAATGGAAGCTGCTACAAATGCTCTAATTCATTCAAGATGTACACAATAAATGTATCAGGATTCGAAGGGTATATGAAGCATACCATTCCTTTTACGATCAATGCAAAATGTTTTGCACTATACTTGTTACTTTTCGTTTCAGCAACAAGTTGACTAAATGAACCGGGAAGCTTCAGCTCATGAGGAACTCCCTCACTGTTCACTTGATTGAGAATTTTAATGAACTCCTTCACCAGCTTCTGCAATGACATGTCATGTAATGTTCAATATAAGCATTAGTTATTAAAAAAATTATGGTAACCAATAGAGGAATGTGTTAATTAGGGATTGAAAGTTCCCATTACCCCTGAATCATCAGTTCTATGGTAAAATTTTGGTCCCAGGCGTCTTCCTAAACAATCTGAAAATACCAAAGTTAGGAAGACATAACCATTAGCTAAACAACTTAAGGCGGTTTAAAAATCAACTAATGAAATTGAGCAAATTTAAATATGACGCACTCTCGACTATGATTAGAATCAACCATAATCACTCACCACACATGAGATTCAAAAAGGATAACAAGAAATGAAAGGAGGATATGTCAGATTAACAGATTCAATCCTACTTCAAATGAACTAACATGTTACAGCTCGGCCAATGTATGAGCTCACTACTAACAAAGACATGCAAAGCCAACCACTGATAAATTGTTAAGACAGTAGCATTTGATATCATGCACGCTCTTCATCAAATTAAACAATAACATTGTTAATCCAATCAATAAGGCAACTTTACGAACAAATTGTCAGATCTCTTCATTATCCAAGGCCTCCTTAAGCATAAACCAATGTGAAAAAAAAAATCAATCACAAATGACGTCCTGAGTCATGACTAAAGCAATTATCAACCACATACTATATTCTTCGAACGAATCACTACAAACCAGAAATGCACAAAATATTGAATTACAACGGAAACAAACAAATCAAACTCCCAAAGCAAAACAATGATATAACACACAAAAAAATATAATCTAGAGCAATTGCAATACCTAAAGAGGAACACTTGTTGACACCTTCAAGTGTAACAAGAGCAGTGAGAATGAATATGAAAGGCAACAAGAAAGCAAGTATCAAAATCGTATGGAAAAGCGTGCGATAAGAGATGTGCGATGATGCGACTTTGATCTTCATCAAGTCACTACTGCTACTCGATATCGTTATACTTCTCATGCTAGTTGAGAAGTGCAGCTGCATCTTCTCCTCCCTCCCCCTCAATCGAAAAAGTATCAATCTCACCACCACCACCAAAACCGCTACAATAACAATAACAACAACAACTACCACTACTATAACATCTATGAATTTCTACATGTAATGGTGAATTTCTCTTCATCAGATCTCCAATATCCCAAAATTCATGTCCCACACCACTAAAATCTCTACAATAACAACTATTACACCTATGAATTTCTCTTCAACAGATCTCCAAATAAATACTTCAAATCAAATATCTCAAAATCATTGTCTACATTTCCGAAAAATCTCAATCTAACCACCAAAATCAACACAATTACTATAAAAGCTATGAATTTCTCTTCATCAGATCTCAAACCACTTCTTCAAATCCAAAATCCCAAAATAATTGTCCACACTTCCAAAAATCTCAATATCACCACCAAAATTTCTACAATAAAAACAAAAACAGCTATAATTCTCTATTTCAAGTCCAAAATCCCAAAACTATTGTCCACATTTGAATCAATAATTAATAATCAATATTCCTGGGGTTTTGAGTTATATATATCAACATATTAATGTATATATAATCATATGTGTAGCTCAAATGTATATGATTACGTGTATTTTTTTCTTCAAATAAATGAAGAATTAAATTGATTTAATTAATCAAAATATTATGAAAAATGTGATATTGATAATTGAAAAATGGGGAAATTATTGTAATGATGATTGATGAAATTGTTGAACGAAGAGAGACAAAGTGAGGAAGTCAAATGGAGAAGAAGAGAGAGAATTGTTTTTGTTTTATTTTATTTTTCATAATTTTTTTATACTTCGTATTTTTTATTTTTTTATTTTTTGTGCTGCTCAACAAAATGTACCAAAGAAAAAATTACTCTAAGCTTATACGATTCGGTATAATCGAACGATCTAATGCCGAACTACCACCCTCGATCCTGTATATCTAGTGGTCCGGGTTCAATAGAGGGCTTGAAATCTAAATTATCAGAATCTTAACTATAAAAAAAAATGTAACCACGTTATAAATATAACTATAAGAAAGTAGGCAGAATGGTAGCGAAGTTATAGTATTTTATTCACGATATACATAATGTGCCTATTTATGCGCTTCACAAGTGATGTAATCGACAAGAATCCTTCCCTATAATTCAAATGCAAGCCGATCGACATCCACCACTGGGGATAACTATTCATAACACTCTCTAATGCTCCAATCATAAAGAAATATTTCATTATAACCTTATTTGGAAAAACCTCTGGATAAAAACCTAAATAAGAAAAAAAGAAATAAGATTATTCTCAACATACGCTTATAATGCCGCTTCTCATTAAACCTTATCAAGAAAATCCATTCGGGGACAAACCTCGATGCATGAAAGAGTACAACACGATACTCCCTCTCACGACCACATCACTGACATCCCTTAGTCAACGTAAGATCACGCTTTTGGATAACTTTTCGAATGTCATAGTGAGTGATTATGAATATCACGATTATCACAAAGATCAATTGGTCGACATCAATTTCACCATTCTTTGAAGATCACGTGGGCGGTTAAGAATTTTGGTGAAATATGTCGCTCTATCCCCTTTGATATATCCTTCCTTAATCAAGCAGACACATGCGTAATTATCTTCATACGTGGTCGCTTTTAATTCAACTTTCGCATAATAATCCACACGCATTGATACGACGGATCATGGGCTTCTATTAAACGATTCACGACTTGTTTTCAGAGTTATTACCATTTCAAAGATGACCAATGAATGTGAATGAAATAGTTTGTTTCATAGACGAAATAGCCGTTTCTACCACTAAAGGAATAAATATCTCAGCCTCGTGATCTTCCATTATGGGATCAAATAGATATCCTCAGACAAGATATCCGACAGGCTCCCAATTTGAGGTATTTTGAATAGAACAATCCCATATTCATTGTACCTCTAAGGTATCGAAGAATTTGTTTAACCTATCTCCAATGCCTACGAAGTTGGCGCAGTAACTATATCTTCGCTAATAGATTAACAAGAAATGATATGTCCGATCTTGTATGACTGCAAGATACACAAGGTTCAATATCACTTAAATAAGGTACTCGTAGACCAAGTAGTTCTTCTATTATTTTCTTTTTAGGCCCGAATGGGTCTTTGTTCACATTCCAGCGATCTCACAACCATCGGGGCGCCAACGGATGACTTATCCATGTTAAATTGTTTTAAAGTTAATTTTCACATAAGTTTCTTGACATACAAATATTCCTTACTCAAGCGATCTATTTGCGCTCAAGACAAAATTTTGTTTGTCCGAGATCTTCATCTCAAATTCTCTTTAAGAAGTTTACAACTCTCAAAGCTCTTCGTATTCCAATAATATTTAAGTCATAAACATAAATTGCCATTTTCATAAACTTTTCTCCCGATCTTTACATGTAAATACAATGTCATGTAAGATCATTCGTATAACCATCTTTTGTTAAATAGTCACTAGAAAAAAAACCTCGTGGGGATAAAAAATCTAGTAAAAACAAAATATATTTCTCTTTTAGATATTCTACAAGTAATTTTCTCATTAAAAACCTTACCAAACTCGGAAAACTTAAAGGAAGTGGAAAAGAGTACAATGCATATCGATCTCCCCCGACAGATCATCATTCTATATCATATCTCCCCCTGATGAGATCATCAGTTTAGATTATTCAAGTAGAAATCCAAATAACGCTACAAGCGTTTGTCAATATTGCATGATTATGTAATCATGTATCAGTTGTAAGCAATACATTAGAATTGGTACTTCAGGACCAAGTTCATATCTTTCAAACGAGATACTAGTTATGTCCTATGAATCTCATTTGCTTGAGATGAAACATTTTATCATGTTTCATATATATTCAAAGTTCAAGTGACTCGCATAAGGAGTCATACCATCACAAGGTATTTCTTTCCAAATCCATTTGTAGACTTATTGTCTAGCAATTGAGAACTCTGCAGGAGTTTTCTTGCACTAACATATTCATGATAATTTAGTCATTCAGAACTCTTCTAGAGTCTATAAGTTATAATTGATTTTCGTGAGTATCATGGATTATTCAAAGTCATCAACATGATAAATAACTCAATCATTAATACGTATTATCAAACCATCAACATACAATTGATAATTCAAATATTTCATGTCACATAATGCTAAATAAATAACCATAATCACATAAGACATAATATACTAAACTTAAACACGTATGACACTCATCGATAGACTTGTATATTCATGCAATATATAAAATGCAAAATGAATATCTAATAATGCAAGCTCAAACTTGTAATCCATCTTCCTAATGGCTTTAAATATAAATATTTCATACTAACTCAAATAGAGTTAAGTTCCTGTGGATATAAATTCTGTGCAATCTCGCATCATAAATTCTTATATGTGCTTCTACCATCATAAATCTTTATATATGCTTCCAAAGATTATAAATCTTTATACATGTCATGTATACTCATTTTAGCATGTTATATCATAAATCAAGTACGCACGTGAAGGTATTTGTTGCTACCAAACATATATTATTTATACCTCTATCAGTGTATGCATCACCTTATAACTCATTTAGCTTTTGGGTATAAGACAAATCATGTCATGTATACATCTTGCACTAGTATCGTCTTCGTTAGACTTCAAATCGAAATTTCACTTACACATGAGCGAAGTTTACTCTGATTGCATCTTTCTCTTTGGCCATTCATAAACATATTTCTGTTTACTCACTCAAAGAGATAGACTTATGATCCTCATATTGCTTTCAACACATAGAGCCTCTCTAATATGTTCAATATCATTTGTCTACAATCTTTTCCATGTAGTTCCACCATATTCATGAGAATTGAGATCTCATTGCATTCATGGAATTTCGCATGTATAAGTCTTCCGCATATTTATTATATCTTTAACATATTCACGAGATATATTATTCATCTATTTCTTCTGAAGTAATCATCTTATAGACCATCTTTTAAATATTCTTCTTTAGAATTTGGATGGTGGAATTATTTGACCTACAATGGTTTTTTCAGAACCTCACTCTATTTTTAGCCATACAACTAAGTGATATAATTTCAATACTTATCTCGAGGTCGTATATTTGTTCGTAGTGAACTCTCTGGTCTATATTATCTGAACCTGCTCATATTATCTCTTAAACTTCTCTAACTTTGAGTTCATATTTATCATCTTCGAGATCGTGAGGAAGCGTAGTGGGATATTTCATTTCAAGATATTCTATTTTTCGCTTGTATATTCTCCCTCAATGTTGAAAATATTGATATACTACAATGGAAACTTACTTCAATTCTATAGATGTTTCTTAATTACTTTTAATTTTCATATACCTTCCGGTATAATAGTATATGGATGTATATACCTTGGGCATAATAAGTATCAAAACCATTTGTGCATATTCTTGATAATATACTTATACACATATATAATCGAGGGTAAAATATTTGGTTTCAACAAACCAATTATATCAAGGAGTTCTAAGGATAATTTGGCTTGATGCAACAAAGTTGACAATACATGTAATAATATTTCTCAATGATCAATCACGTATCGCATGTAATTCAACATGCCCCTTAACCGGCTCTAATCGAGAGTTTGGGCAACATGTATCTCACATAAAGTCTTTAAACTCAATAATTTGTTGACTCTCAACGAAGTCTCTAATCAAATTTCAATCATTATTTCGCATCATAACTCATCCGGGACGGCTCCAACCGTCATGCCAAATAATCAACTTATTGTTCGATGTAAAAACCGTATTTTTTAATAATATATACGTTGCTACTGTGTAACAATATTTTAGCCTATTCGAACTATCAATTGACTTTACTTCACTTTTGATAAATATTAACTCTTTCCGGATATATAGATCGATAATCAATTTATATATGCCGGGTCAGTCACTCATTCGTGATGTAATTTATTATCCTTTATTTGCTACTACGAAATCAGAATACTACCACTTCAACACTAGCAACTTTAGATGCAACATGTAACAAAATATTTAAAGGAAGTAAATTATCCATGTCTAAGATAGCATATGATGTACAAGTGATTCAATTCATCATTCAAGCAGGTATACAATAAGCATCTTTCTATATAAATTTGTTCATTTGTGACTCATATGCCGCTCTTCTCGGAGCATTCAATTAATTTTTACACTACTCGTATTGCGTGGATTTGATTCGGGCTCGTGGTTATCTTCAAGAAATCAAGAGTAATCAAATTCATAAAGCTCAACGTATGTAACTCGAATCAGATATTTCAATTATACGAGTCTTTCAGGTCTCATAAATGAACTCATACGATTTCATATTATTTTCAAAATAATAAGGGCAATGATAGAAATTCTTCTAGGATATTCAAAACCCTTAATTTAGATAGTTGTCAATTCTAAGCCTTTGATCTTCTCAATCCGCCTCTTCCGCCCGACGATTATCAAATATTTGGCATATGTCAACTTTTCCGACCTCTCGAGACCCTTGACTATGGATCTATAATTTTCATTTGTGCCTTAAAATGCAAGCGCCACCATCTTCATCCGTGGGTTTTCCTCGATAGAAAACAGACGACCTAAAAGGAATCCACTAATGTGCGGCACTACCTCGATCAAGGCCATGGGAACACGATGGTGAAATAATATTCAGTGGTAAGACCCAACGGGGGTATCCACGGATGTGGCACCACCCTCAACTGCGCCTATGGGAACCCGACGGTGAAATCGTAATCAAGCGGAGATCGCGGTATCCACAATGTGGCTCCACCCCCGACTGCACTAGCGTAAAACTCATTAGTCAAAACATAGCCTAATTAATTTTATATAAAGGGCACCACGGATGTGATACCACCTCTTTCATAATCCAACTTTAGATCCTTTATCAATATTATCCATAAGTATTTCAACTAGTCTTCCGACTCAAAAACACATGGCTTTTTGACGTGTATACATTTTAATGAACCCGAGCAATGTATTCAAGAACTCTTTAATTATGTCAAGTCTACCGATGGTAATCTGAATTTCGATGGTAGATAAATATGAACTAAAAGTAGTCTTGATCAACGACGGTGATTTAATAAATCTAATCCCGACGATAAATAAATATAGACTAGAAAAATACGAGTCAACCACGGTATATCACATATTTATTAATAAATTATTAATTAAAAACAAGATAAAATAATTTATTCTTTAAAAGGATAATTATTAAAGATAATCCATCCAAAACAATCTTATCAGTAATCATCATAATTTAAGGTCTCAAATACTAATGAAACTTAAACTCTTATTTTTTCAACTATCATTTTTTTTATCTAACTTTAATGATCGTAATAGTTTTAATAATAAAACCTAATAAAACTTAAAGGCAATCATTTTAAAATATCATTCATCCAAAATAATTGCATAATCTAAAACGAATCGCTTCAAATACTTGTTTCAACATAAGCCCAAATATAATTCATACTAAAATATTATATATCAGAGTTTATACAAACATGTTTTTTTTCCAATGGATGCATGAGGAGACGTACCAAACAAATATAATTCATACTAAGGCAATTGATTCTAACAATTTATACAAACATGTTTGCACGGGAGACTTATTAAACAAATACGGAGTATAAATTATTATTTTTTCATAATTCATACTAAGTACTAAGATTCTAAAATTGATTTAGGTCATTAACGTGTGCAAATCTGAATACTTATTCAATAATATATTACGTTAAATAATCAAGTAAAGTAGTGATGACTTTCAGAGATATATGTATAATGTAATTATGAAAAGCATAACATGATCATAATAATAACATAACATGATTATAAAAATTATAGCTTGATCATATATTAAAGTAATTAAAAATTCACACCTCAGTTGGAGAGTTTGATCGTGCTGATAACGTGTTATAAATATAACTATAAGTAAAGTAGAGAGAATGAGAGAGGAAGAGAGATTTTATTCATTCATATACATAATACATAGCCTATTTATAGGCTTCACAAGTGATAGAATTGACAAGTAACTCTTCCCTATAATCTAGCTAAGTGATTGACATCCACTAATTAGATAATTATTCATAACAAACCATTTTTACTACTCGATTGCTCCAGCATCCATCCGATAAACCGCTGGTAATCCGTAACCGGTCCTAAGTTTTTGGTAAAAAAAGGACCGGAACTGGTCCGCACAATCGGCGGATAAATCCTGGCCCGGCCTCAATTTGTATCCAAAACCGAATAAACCGAGTAAAACCGCATAAACCGAGTAAAATTATCCAAAGCATCCGAAAAGTAATCCATAAAGATCCGAATCCACATTTAAAATAACTAACTGAAAATTTATTTCTAATTGCCTCAGAAACATTTCATCACCGGCAAAATAGGCTGAAACATACAAAGATACAACATTCATCATAGGCTAAAACATACAAAGATACACTCATCAGGTCAGACAAGAGGCAGTAAGGCAACAAATCTTTTACATTTAATCAAGAAGCCTCTGAACACATTCATCATAGGCTGTGGACAAGATTTATTTCATCAAGTGACTGTCGTTGAAGCTTCCGTATTCTCTTCACCAAAATGATATTGCAAAGGGTCATCCACATATTCTTCAAGCTACACAAGAAGAGTTAAATCAATTAAAATATCATAAAATACAAAAAATACATGGAAGAAAGTTAAAAACATATTACAACAAGCTTTGTTCGCCACCTTCTTCAATCCATACATCTCTATAACCCAATCAGCTTCCACAGCAAGATTCTCAACCGCTGACGCTTTCATTGATGCTCTTTAGGATCAATTACTCGCTGTTCTCAATAACCCGTCTGTGGCGAGTACTATTGTAATATTATTGTGCTAAATTTAAAATTTATGTTGAAGCTAAGTGCCATAAAACCGAGACGGAAACTAAACCGAAAAACCAACGAAAGCCGAATAACTCTCGAGATATTTTTAGCGGACCGCATTTTATCCTTCTTATATCTATCCAAATGCCTTTGTCATCATTATCAATATCTTCCTTCTTTTTTCAGCGGTTGGCCGTAAATCCGCTTCCCCATTTTTCCTCGATTTTGTTCTTCTTCCATTTTCTTCCTCATTTACAGCTTTGGTCCTAAAATTCTTCGAGAGTTTCCCCGAGTCGTTTCACGCGGTCGAGGTAAGAAAGTTCAAATATTTTATATTTCTTGAGTTTGAGGATGTTGACTTTTGGGAATTTGAGTTGACTTTTGAGCTTACATGTTTATTATGTTATGTAATCATTATCTAGGCTTGGGGATTATCGTATAAAAGGTGATAATAATTGATGCATGGGTTGAAATTGTCGAGGATTATAGTTGACATTTGTTGACTTTTTGTTGACATTTTTAAAATGGGTTTTAAATGAGATAGAAGTAGTACCGTGATTTTATTTAGGATTGTTTACAGGTGTAAAGCGATTTTTAAAGCGACAGAATGTTCGGATATTATGAAGTTTTGCAAGTCAATAGTGAATTGATTTCAGATTAAAGATGGTTAGAAATGTGATGATTAGTTGTTAGCCATCTAACGTTAGGGACATTTCAATCCAGTAATTGGAACTCGATCATTAATAGGAAAGGTCGCGAACTCGTGTTGTAATGCGGATAGGAACTTTTTGTTGGGTTATTTCTTTGGGGTATCGGTATGATTATATATGTAGGTAGAATGTTATATTACTAGTTGTGTTATAAGTAGTAATTATAATTTTGAATGTTTTTAGGCGTTGATCGTGGGAAAGGTCCGTTGTGATTGCGCGGAGTTTCATTTGGGGCTTAGCCGAGGCGAAAAGATTCATCTCACGGTGTTGATTAACTATTTGATTACGGATATGTATGTGTATAATAAGGATTTTGTGTTGAATTATATGCTGATTATGCTGTGGTTGAGTCGCTATGCTTGTGTCGGTATTATGAGTCGCATGTGTTTTGAGGAGTTGTTTAGTCGTATTAGGTCAGCTTGTATACGAGTCACGTTGTCGGGCCGAAAGAAGTCGGTCCGGTATCTGCCGCTCCTACCACGATGGTGAGTTGCCTGCACCTAGCATGATCGGGTGATTGCTTCGCACTCTGTTACATTCGTGATAGCTTATGTCGACGGGCATAAGTTTCTCCCCGCAGTCGAGGCTGATTATACGCATTAGTTGTAAACCCGACTTATATCGAAGCCGTAGGATCAAGCCGAGTCAGGAGTCATGGAGTTGATAGAGTTGATACTATTGCTGAGTTGATACTATTGTTGGAGTTGATATTATTGGGTTGAGCTGTTGAGTTGATACTATTGCCGAGTTGCCTATCAGCTGAGGTCATGGTCGCTGCTATCAGCTGATGTGAGTAGTCGATTTCAGCGTGTTTTCATATAGTTTTTCTTGAGATATAATGATGTTATCAAGTGATTGCCATCATATTGATAATTGCCAGTAACAATTTATGACCATATGAAATGATAATGAAAACCGCTAGTGACCTTATATCAAGATCCTAAGTTGAATAATATCATATATTACTTATCTATCGTGATGCAATATTAATTCCTTTGACATACACTATCGCGTGGATTGCAAAGCTTGATTTCATTCTTGAGATACGTATATTCACTAAGCTTCGCAGCTTACACTCTATTCGCTATGGGCGGCATTTATTGCTAGGTTGACAGGTGGTGCTGTTCTTTCTGACGGTTTCTTCGGTGTTTGGCCAAGAGCTTAAAGCGAAATGGGCGAAGTAGCCGATCCTCACGCCTTTATTTTGTTGGATCAGGTTGCTTATCCGTAGAAGCTGTTATTTTTGAGATACTTGTCGTTGTGTGTCAGGTTGTTGTTACGTGGTTAGGGAATACCACGATGGATCAGCTTTTTCTTAAAAAGTGTTGTCGTTAGTTGTATATTGTTTTGTTGGAATTGTTTCAAGACAAGTTTTCAAAATCGAGCGTCATCCATCGATCGTGACTCGCGCCCGTGGATTCGCACGATTCCTAATCCCTCGCAAGTGTCGTTACATGCCCGCACTAAAGTTGATTCAAGCAACGCTTGTAACTGAATAGAGAGAATATCTTTTGCCATTCTAGAAAGAATAGGATATTTGGCTTCATTAGCCATCCACCAAGTTAACACATCAAACTTAATCCCTTTGGCACATTTCAATGGAACCTCTCCCAAATAACATTCAAGATCAGATTTAGAAGTACCAATACCATCAACAGTTTCAAGGAACGCTTCAAACGTTCTCTTCCCTTAATCCGTATCAAAGAAGGTGTGCTTCTGATTATTTTGGGAAGTTTGAGGCCAACATCAAGCTGCTGACCTGTTTCATAGAGCTTAAACAAGGAGGATAACTTATTCGACAATTCCGCTTGATACATTTTTGCGTCATCACCATTTGGATACAAGAATCGATATACCCATACAATGAAAATCATTTTATACCTAACACAAATGGCAACATATTAACCTCAGAATAGGCAACTCATCATTGGTATTTTAGTTACCAAAAATGCAGAATAGGCAAACTGTTATGCAACTGAAATGCAGAAATAGGCAAACTGTTATGCAAATGGCAACACAAATGTCCTCAGAATACTGTTATGTCATCATTGGCATAATGGTTACTACAAATGCATAATAGACAAATGTATCACAATCGTGGCAACAAGCCTTAAATGGCAACACAAACAACCTAAATAGGCATTTATAGTTACCATAAATGCATAATAGGCAAACAAAATGCAACACAAATAACCTTAGAATAGCTTATGTCATCATTGGCAACAACAGTAACACAAAAATAGGCAACAATTCGTAATAGGCAAAACACAAGGAACAATTTAATGTGCAACAAATGTTAATAGGCAACAAATGATCAAGCAACAACAGACATAAAATTTTAAATTGAAAACCCTAATCACCATCTCTTAACAATTAAATTACGTGAATCAATCCTCAATTATAAACCCTAATTAAAACCCCTAATTCAATTACCCTAATTGTAAGCCCTAATTGAATCCCTAATTAAAACCAATTCTAATTTCACCCCACCCTTGGAATCCCTCAATCTCACCTCATCACTCCTTAATCAGAAACCCCTAATTCAATTATCCTAATTGTAAACCCTAATTGAATTCCTAATTAAAACCCTAATTCAATTACCTACCCCTAATTGTAAATCCCTAATTCAGTTACCTTAATTATAAACCCAACTGATCCCTAATCTAAACCTCAATCTAATCAGAAACCCTAATCGAATTGTAGACCCCTAATTCAATTACCCTAATTGGATCCCTAATTGCAAATCCTAATCGAATTGTAAACCCCTAATTGAATTCCAAAATCAAAAACTGTAATTGGAATTTTAATTAAATCAAAAAATCGAATTAAGTCCCTAACCAAAAAACCCTAACCTCAAAATCCCTAATTCAAAAACGTAACTACCAAAATTAAGCATTTATGTACCAAGCAAAATCAAAAGAACTCCAAAAATAGAAAAATCAAAACATGTTTTAAAAAAAAACTAAATCAAATATGTTTTTAAAAAATAATACCATTCTCAAACATGTTTTAAAATTAAAAATGACATAACCCTAATTAAAAATACTTCCAAATCGATGAAGAAATGGTCAATATCAAGGACCTTTAAACAAATCAAATAAAAAGTCAAGAAAAATATCAATCCAATCCATCTAATCAAAAAACAAACATAACTACATAACAACAAAGTGATGAATTACGCTACGACGCAGAGACTAAGACTCGAGAGACGATAGAGTGGGGCATATAAGGGGAAGTGAAGCCAACAAAATGAAGAAATTAGGTTTAGGTGGAGAGCTTATATACCCCCTTACCGGTTAATCCACGGATCTTCGCGGGCGGGTCTTAACGGTTCGCGGGCCAAATTTTATATCCGGTCCGGTCCGCTTCTCTATCGGGTGAGTACTGTCCGCTCGCGGTTCGGCCATATGGGATCGCATGGGTAATCCGCCCGCGAACAAAGAATATATAAGATGATAGTTTTAATGATTTTTCTTTATATATCCTATGTCCAAAGTGAATAGTTTCATCTCATAGTATAAGATGATGGGCTTTGAGAAGAGAAATGATTTGGACTTTGGAGTAATCTAATTTTCATGTTTTTCATAAAGAAAGTTTATATGAAAATTTCATGTAATAGAACATACCATTTACGGAGTATCAATTTAGCTATTACAAAAAAAGTCACCAAAAAACATAATCAGAAAGTATACTCCCACTGAAAAACAAGTAATGCTACAAGGGTATAGTATAATGATAATCGAGACAATGCAAGGTGAAACATAATGACAGCCTCATTACAAAAGCAACATAAGCAAATTCATATTGATTTTTTTTCAAAAAATTTATAAGGTATGAAACATCAATTATTAGAAATTTCCTCCTCAAAGAATACAAGCAATCGATGATAACTGGGCGAATGCCTACGCAATGCTGGTGCATGTCTTTCAAAGGCCGAGGCTTCCCTGGCTGAGTAAACTATGAAGCCAATTCTCCCCGCCTTCTCCGCATTAACAAATGCCTTACCATCGGTCATGTCGGTTTCCTCGCGATGTTGTCGTATATTTTTTTGTAATCGAGAGTCTTGAACTCGTCCCACTCGGTCATGATGCAAATAGCATGGGCATCTTTGGTTGCCTCATAGGCATCCTGGGCATAATGCCTCACTTGTTTTAAAGTGGTCGGACTCATTGGTCGGTGGCAGGATGATCCCAATCAAATTTCTTCATGGAAAGATCTCTTTGGATCTGATCTTCATTGACTTGTGGGTCGTAGATGCTCAACCGAGCTTTGTCACCCAAAAGCCCCGTGCAAACATCTATAGCAGGGGTCTCACGGGTGTCACCCGTATCCTTCTTAAAAGCAAAACCTAGAATGGCAACTTTCTTGCCTGAAACTGTGTTGAACATAGAGGAAACAACACGGTTAACAAAACGACTCTTTTGGTAGTCGTTGATCTTGATTACTTGCTTCCAGTACTCTGCCACTTCGGGGAGACCATTGCATTCACAAATGTAAACCAGTTCAATATATCCTTCCGAAGCAAGAGCCACCAAAACCAACACTAGCATTAAGAAACTTGGGACCACCCCGTGGTTCCTACTAACAAAGATATTACCCGACTAACATCCGCCTCCAAGAGCTTCATTGCAGAGCCGATACAAGATCGATTTGACGTAGATTCTCCGCCTAAGAATGCATTAGCAAAGAAGCTGAGCCTGCCAGTATTAAATCGAAGCGAGGATGTTTTGTTCAAAATTCAAAGGAGCATAAACATCCTTCAAAGCTTTCTTTGATGTACTTTCTCCTGCCTTCTGGGGTTTCCCCTTCCTCCAATAAGGACCCCCGTCAGTTAAAAGATCTTCATGGCTGAAGAAGAATTCGGTTTGAAAGAATCGGAAGTTAACTTTGCTGTCGCTAAGTGTCAAGATTTTTCAATTGCTTCGGCCGCTTTGACCGGAATGCTGATTTCTCAACGACGATTTTGTCGTGATGAAACATCAAGAATCATACGGGCCGCACTTCTCTCTCTGAAGATAGATCTCGCTGCTTTGGCTCCGCTTCCAAGCCCCCTCGTTCTTTGGTAGGAGGCCGATGTAAACAAAAACAATATCACCGCATACATGTTTTTCTCGGCTACCGGGTTAAGAAGAGATTTCTCCCTCGACACTCCTTGACCACTCCTCTATCAAGACTGCTCAGAATGTGGAGCCGATCACCGCTCTGTGCAATCGGCCCTAGGCAATTTAAATATCAACAACCACCACTTCAATAGAAGGGCATTTTAGAGCTATGACGGCCATGGTGGGGCCACCAACATAACCGGCTCCTATACAGCAGATCTTCACCATTTTTCCTCTCTTATTCTACTCTGCAATACCAGTTAAGACTATCATTTTATACTCTACTCAATAAATAATAGCACAATTATTCACACCGAACTTGCAGAGATCAAGAACTGTAACAAGATCAGAAAAAATGTTAAAATAGGATGAATACTAAATCTCCTCTTTCCAACTCCTTTATGACCCTCTATTGTCCCAAAACCACCAATGTGATAACAACGATCACATTCACAAATCACAACACAAATTGGTAATGCATGAATGTAGGAAAAAACTACGACTCCCTCCACCCAAAAAAAGATTGTCATGTTTTGAATTTTAATGAATGATTTTTTTAATATTGAACTCAAATGTTTTTGCATTTAGTATATTATTAGTAAAACCATAACTTTGACTCAAATCAAAGTTACGTGTGTCAATTAAACCACATTTTATTAACTAGTGCTATAAAATTTTAATCAAGTGAACCAGCCAACCAGGCAATTTCTGTTACCAAACACTACAAAAACTCAATTATCTGGAGATCTAACATTGAATCATTCAGACTTACAGACAAGTAAACATTTTTTAGCTAACAAGTCCTGGATTCTATAGAGAAAGTAATTAACTATCAATCAAATTACCCAGATCCTGAAATTAAATACCAAAATAAATCACATGATGCAACCCAACTCTACCAAATCATGAAAACATCGAATTGACGGTTATAGGCTTGTAGAGACTTAGAGATTCCAGGTTTGATTCTCATCACGTAGGGGCAGTTTTTTTCGCTAGGCTAAATGTCAAATCATAATAAATCACCTAATCCAACCCAACTCTACCAACTCAAGAAAACATCGAATTGGTCTAGTGGTTACGAGGCTTCTAAAAACTTAAAAAGTTGCAGTTCGATTCTCAGACGGTTTGACAAAAGAAAAAACCTCTAGCAAATCAATACACAAACCCAATTTAATAAAACAAGAAACCCAATTATGAAGTAACCAATTCCATATACATAAACATGTTAAATAGGAAAAAGTAAAGAAACCACTTACCTTATTTGAAGAGAAGTGGAGAAGAATGTGAGATCTGAGACGAGTGAACAACTAACAATAATATGAATGTGTAACAATGTAATAATATATTTTGATAACTATAGTGATGTAATAAAACGTTGAAAAATGTAAGAATATATGAAAGCAGAGAGGAAGAGGAGATTATATACTAGTCGTTAATCAAATTTCAAGATCCACCGCCATTTCCTCATTCCAGAAACGAGATTTTTTTTATTTATTTGGTTCCTAAAATACTACGTAAATGTTGGTGGGCAGCTCATGTTACTCATGTACATGCAAAGGAAACTAGATTTGGCTGGGGGTCATCTCTTTAATTGTAATAATTACTGAGTTTGATTTTTAACAAGTCGAGTCGGATCCAATCTGACTCAGTTTGAATTTTATTTGATAATATAATTATTAAGACGAGTTAAAACCTTATAAATATTTGTCGAGTCAAGTTAAACGGTCAAACTCTCTACGAGTCGATCTTTCTAGTCAAACTCTATGGTATTCTTGATTTAATTCGGACTTATTAAAAAGTCTAATAATAATGTAACTAATATATATAGTCGTAAAAAATAAATATACACCGTTAATAAAAATTCTAGGACAAAATCAACCTTCGTACTTTTGAAATCGGCTACAGACAAAATTAAAGCACCTATATTTTGTTTTAATTAATTGCAAAAATTAAAAGTATTTATCATGATTTCTCTATGTTCAATTATCTATTGTGATGGAATATATGAATGGTAATTTTATATTTGAAAAAATCTGATTGTGTGTTAGAGTATTTTTATGACTGTCTATAATAACACTTTTGCAATAATGATGATGGAATTTAAATCAATATTAAGAGGGGACAAAATCATTAAATTAATTTCAATAAAAACTTTATTGGTAAGTATGTTTTTGTGTAAATGGGTACTCCCTCTATCCCTAAATCATAGCTATATCTCGACTTTTCACAATTTTCAAAACACGATTTAAACGAAATATTTCTAATTATATACTTGCAAAAATTAAAAAATCATATTTCAAAATATATACTAAAATCTAATCTAACAAAGATCTCCCCGAGTTGGCACACACACCAAACAAGAAGTTAGTTCGGGGCGAATAACGAATTATTTGCCCCTATTTGTAGCGCGCTGGCTACGTAAATTACGCCGCAGAAATACCATTTCAACGTTCAAAAACACTATTTGAGTGTATGATATCGATCCCCAAAGATCTCACGACTATATATTTTATTATCTAAGCATCGGTAATTCACAATAAAATTTTCAAAGCTCTCAATTCAAAATAAAATGACTAATTTGTGAATGGAGGGAGTATTATTTTATAATCCAATGACTTTTTTAAATTGAGGGGAGTCGTCGAATCCATTTATTAATCTCTCTTAAACATTGGCATTACTATTTCTAAACCAATTACAATGGTAAGTTATTCTAATTGTTTCTATTTGAATTAAGCTTTATTAAGGATGATTAACTGAATTTTGACTTTTTTGTCAATGATAAAAGTTGCAAATTATATAAGGTGAAGATTTTTTTCTAAAAATGGTTAACTTAAATCCACGATAAAAAATTTTGTTTTCTCTCTAAAGTATATTATATCATCATCTTCACTTGGATATTGAAACCGTAAAAGAGGTTTAAAAAAAAATCATGTCATTGAAACCCACAAAATGGAATGCAAACTATAAAATTAGCTGAAATATGTAAATCATGAAATAATAATCCTTTAATATGATTCAAATTAAAATCCCTAAATTCAATAAATCTAACTTATTACCGCATTTAATTTGTTTGAATGATAAACTGAAATGGTATGAAGTTAATAGAAAACTCAATTTTTTTTAATTATTATTAAATTGTCCTTAAGCAAACAGTCAAACACCATATTAATTAATATTTGCTATAAAAATGAGAGGTTTATAACAAGTATTTGTATTAGGATACACCAGGACAATTAATGGATAAATTATTAAGCATCTGAATTCTGATTGCTCAAATAAAATTAAATAAAATGAATAACTTCAGATGCAAGAATGAATAAGTGTGAATGAAAAAGAGAGACTTAAAAAACAAGCAGCACTTAAAAATGAAGGAGTGTAATAATAAAAGAAAGTCTTCAAAAACAAGTATCAATTCATCAGCTGAATTTAGAGTGAGTGCTAAGTCACCACATACACCTCATAATTCCCCATCCTTGATAATTGTAATCACCTAACCAGTGATCAACATCACAACCAATTTATAATTGTAATAAAAAACATCGAATGACCTAGTGGTTAGGAGGCCTTCTAGTGACTCAGAGGTTCTGGGTTCGATTCTCATTGTAAGGGGTGGTGGTGGGATTTTTTTTTTAAAAATAAATAAAAAATAATAATTTATAATTGTAATCACCTAACCAATGACCAGCATCACAACCAAAAAGAAGCTGTAATAATACATAAAAATGAACAAATGCATTGGTCATTAATGATCCATTTATTTTGGATAAATCTAGCTAAATCGAAATTAATATCCTCATTTATTTCGTTTGAAATTCTAATATCCTCAACAACCAAGAAATGATCTTTTTTAACTAGTTCTTTTACTAAATTTTAAGTTAATATCAATATATTCGTTGAGTTAAATACTGCATTAACAAGTACTTATATGTCCAAATAATATTTTAAGTGGAAAAATTTGAATAAGATTAGTTACTAATCAAAAGGAAAAGGCAACATGTTCTGATCTTTATAAGCAAGGAACAATACACACCAATATGATGAGTTGAGGCTATTCACCATCTGGCACATTCCACTCAGATGATTATAATTGGACATGTAAATATGAAAAATATGAATTTGCCATTTTGACTTGAGCCATCCTCAATATACCTCCACAGAATTAATTACAAAGGACTTGATGTTCCCAAGGGATCAATAAGTTTACAGATAGATCAACTGGCAATCAAACGTGATTCACGATGAAGTCGCGGAATGATGAACTTGAGAAAGACGAAAAGCCATCTTAAAGCGCCATCTCTGCTTGCAATGCAGCAAGTTCATCATCCTCAGCAGTTGGTTTTTTAGCAGGGCGAGCAGGAAGAATGCCCCCGGGAACATGCACTGGTGCTGCAGGTGCAGTAGTTGCAGGCTGAAGAAGCTCTTCTTCCAATTCAAGTCCTTCTAGCTCCTCGAGTTCAGCCTCCAATTCATCCTGGAATAACCAAGTTGATTAGGAATGGCAAAGAACCAATTTGAAATTAACATAACTTCTGCAACAACAAAGAGTAGCGGATGGCTAAGAGAACGAAAAGACCAATGATGTGGAGGCAAAGTACCTCATCAAAGTCGGCTGCAGAACCAATAGGAGTTGACAGTGCCTCCTGTATTTGCTTCATATTTTCTGTCTGCTCATTTATTTCATCCATTGTCTTGTCCACGTCATCAATGTTACTATAGAGCAATCGTCCATACAAAATAAGAAATAGTCACATTAATGAGATTTAATGCAGAACCAACAGATTAGTGAATCTTCGATAAACATTATACTAAATGGAGCACATATGCTACTTACGTTGCTTTTTGCATTGCTTTCATTGCTGATGCGCCGCTTCGTAGTGCATCAACAGTTTCTGTAGTGGCTTTTGCTCCTTCCAGCATTATCATCTGCATAGTTCACAATATTACAACAAATCCAGTTAGGTTCAGCTGTAATAGATTCTTTCTATAAGCAGAGATCAGAAACTAGCCTGATCATGGATGCGCAATTGGAAATTGCCCAGCTGTTCAATCTGCTGTTCATAAAGCCTTTTCCTCTTCAAGCATTGTATAGCAGCTGCATGGATGTGCAATAAACTATTTATGAAGAAAATGTGTTTTCAGCTGAGTGTAGAAAGTTCCAAAATATCTTAATAAAATCTCAGGCCTAAAAAAGTTAATACACATATTGAACATGCCATAGCCGGAATGTCATCTTATTTCTGGAATATTAAGTTTATTGTTATTATATAGGTAAAAAAAGACCTGGAAACAGTAACATTTACATTAATGTAAAGTGTGAGAGTAGGACTACACTAACAATTCATTGTGTCAGACTCAAGAGTAATCGACATGCCTATCAAAAATCAACTACGCATATATTCAAAATCATATAGTATATTATATATATTGAGGTGTGTGCTACTACAAGAATATCAATTCAAAAACAAACAATGGGATGTGTATATTTGTAGACATTGTAAAAAAATGCATACTATTACAACAACAAAAAAGAAAAAAGGAAAGGTAATTTCTTTATCTTTTTTGTCTTTTATTGATAGGTAAGGATTACAATATTTTCATGGACAGGAAAAGGAGAGGAAACAAAAAGTTGAAGGCTTGACGCTGAATCTATTAACAACGAACACTGCCCAAATGCAAATCCGGATTCAGACATTCAAAATTTTAAGGAATAAATACAAAACTGAAATTGTAAACATACCTCTCTTATTCTTTGCCTTTGTAAATTCCTTGGCTTTCTCAACCTCTTGAGAAGCCTTCTTCTGAAGGACTTTCTCCTTTTTCTCAAGCATCTCTAGAGTCTAATGTAGTAACGACAGGCTCAAGCCACTTTAACAAATACACTTCGTGAAATATTGTATTATCGAATAACTACTAGAAAGTAAACATATATAACCTCCACCACATGTTCTTAATTATGTAAGGTCCAACTAGTGAACTTAGTAATTGAAATGAAGGCTAAACAAAGTTACTCCAATACCTTCTGATCTCCAATCACATATGAGAAGAAAACTATGCAAACAGGGATAGTTCAACTAGGATCGTGCTGATATTAAAAAATGCAACAGCACACCAGCACATGACGTTGTATCTAATCTACAAGGGTGAAAGAACATCTAGCACACCAAAATTACACAATCTTGCAATAACGTAGGCCGATGCAGATAACCACAAACATTAACTTCCCAACATGCAATGTGTGAACAATAGGTCAAGAGCACACGTTAGTATCTACCCTCGTAGGACATCCTATAGATTCTAAGTTTCCAACTTTATGAACCCAAGTGAACTAACCAATTCGGTTTCGATATTTCACAATAATTAACACGAATGACGTTCCCCCACTACAACTAATTCACTTTACATACATCAACATACCCAAATGCCTCCGATGAGGTTCCCGCCTAAGTGGGGCATGGGGGTCGGATACTATGCAAGAGTTGTACAAGTTGACTCAAAATTGTAAATCAAATTCTTCTTTAATCAAACCAATTATACCATTTACTAATATATTCAACATCAATTAAACTAAAAACAAATTAATCATGATCAATCAGCACCTAAAGATTTGAACTTTTTAAAATAAACCAAAAAAATAATCAAAGTACTACAACTACTACTCTCCAACTAGTAAAAAAATATTTAATATTAAATAAATCAATAAATTAATCAATTGTGAATAGAATTACAAACAATTTACCTCATTTAGTTTATCTAAAGTAGTGAGAGCATCAGTCTCTTGCTTAGGCTTGCCAAATAATCTTGAAAACATCTTCTGATGCAAAAAAAAAAAAAACAGTTCAAAAAATCACAAAAAAATCACCAATATTCTGATTTACTATACAGATCTTTGAAAAAAAAATCTTCAAAAAAATATAAAAAGAGGGATTCAGGTTACCTCTAAAATTTGAGAAATTAGGGTTTAGGTTGACTATTTTGATGAAGAGTTGACCAATTAGAGATATCTAAATTGATTTTGACCCATAAAATTAAGATTTATTTGTTCTATATACTAAAAAGGGTAGTTATGGAAAATTTCCCGGAAATATAAGTGAGTCGGGTAATTGTTACCTGCTCGAGGAGTCGATTCGATAGACCGATAGTTCAGAAGTAGGTTACGAGTACAAAATTATGTTCGTTTTAAATATCCGACTCGATCAATAATTATCTGATCCGTTAACAAATTATCAACAATTATGTTTAACATTCAAATCTAGTCCTAATAAATTATGACTATTTTTTACTTTTATATAAAATCATATTCCCTATTTTATTCCTCATATTATCTATAAAACACATATATAAGTTTTTCAATTCCACTAATATCGTTAGCTTTCATTAGCTCTACTAGGTGGGGTAAAAAATACTTAAGATAAATTAAATGAGGTATATTATTTGGAATTTTATTCTCAATTGATTAGTTTATTGATTTATCTAATCTATCTTTATGCCGAAATTTTGAATTCTTTTTATTTGGAGAATAATATTACTTTTATTCGTTTATTAGTTTATTGGAGTTATAAAATTATGCTGATTAATTGGGAAAAAATGGAATCTTTAGGTACTAATTGAACATTATTTTTTTGGTTTTCAGTTTAGTTAATGTTTTTTTTTAAATTGAAACAATGATTAATATTCATTTATAAACTGTAGAATTACTACAGATATAATTGAATAAGGGATACTTTTACATCAATTGAACATAATTACTTCTCCAAAAAATGATTAATCGCATTTAAATCTAATAATCACATATCGAATATCACTAAAAAGAAATATAATATGACACACAAATATTAATACTTAAATAATACAATGCGCCTACCTCCCAACCTCAAAAACATATTTATCTGTCATAATGTTTACAGAAAAAGAAAACCAAAAATTACATCTCCCCAGCACAGTTTTGATGGAGAAGCATGTTTTTGAGAGAAATGATAAATCATCATCTGATAAAATTTAGAAGTTATGGGTTCTGAAGTTAATGTTGAATATGGTCACTAAAGTATCTGTTTTAATGATGAATTTATCTACTATATTGTATATTTATAAACAATTTTTTAATTTGATTTTTACTTTGTTTTTTATAAGAAAAGAACTATAAATACTAAATTTAAAAAACATCCAATATTCAGCCATAAATTTAAATGTTTTGAGACCTCCAAGAATATCCACTAATCCTACACTTACTATACTTACAACTAACAGCACAAGATCAGTCAAATAAAGCAAAGACAAAAATATCAGTAGAGCAAAGTGTAACGGCCAGTGTCTATTGTAAAATACAAAGCTGCATCTACCCAAAATGTTTTTAAATTTGTCACCAAAAGCATAAGTGACTCTTCTCCATAAACTATATTGGTATCGATAAGATGTTTTATTTTTAAAGGTCCGAAAGCAAGCCTGCAAAACAATTTTCTAAGATTATTTCTCACGCTTCAGCCTGAATCAAAGGGTTGGAATACATTGCCGTACTTGTATTGATTTGAGATATCCTGAAACCTGCAAAATAGATCTACCTTCTGCTCTACTAACAGCCCTGATTAGTGGATTAGGTCTCTAAAGAGCTGCCTGTCAATAAGAGTAATCCTGCCTATTTATGACCTAATCATTATAGATTTCACCTGTTCCATTTCAAGTCTAAACTAACAGAAAATGTCAAGCTTCATATAATGGATCATCATATATAGCCTGGCTCACAAAACGCCAACTATACCCCTAAGGCTGTAGGTGACTTTCTCAAATCCTCAGTGTATAAACTTATTTGCCCACAACCTTTGGAAGAACTTCACTGATTCATTACTACCGGCACAAAGCAAAGCACTAATCATTATACTAATAAAAAGATTCATGATCATTGCCTATTGAATCTAGATATATTTGTTACTTTGACATTCATCCCATTCCATCCATGTTGTTTTGACTCCCAAGTCATTATCGAGTATTATTTATTTATCATCTGATTATTTAAATTATCTACATATACCTCAGCAACCATGTCTTAACGTCTGTATCCTACTGAGTCACTAGTCACATATTTGGCTCTATTTGTGCCTCATAATAGATCATGCTAATAAATTGGTACTAATGGTGAGTTTATGGAACAGTCAGCCTTCCAAGCAAATGACTTATCAACTTAATCTGTTAAATTATGCTCCAATATTAATACTAACTGTAACGACTCCGCCTGTGTCGGCCGCCTCGGCGTGAGAGTCATTATAACTGAACACTGCATCACCAAACCCACGGACGCACTAGCCTTAAAAACTACTCAAGCTTCTCTTCAAAATCTCTGATTAGATACGTATATTTCCAAAATAATTACGCTTTAAAAATTCTACAATCCATCGTGATATCTAACCAACTAACTCCATATATATACAACATATCCCAAATAAATAGTAATGCCGGGCAAGGCTACAAAGAGGCACCGTACTGGGAATACAAAATGACAACCGGCTGTAAGTGCTAACGCTTCAAAAATAAAAAGACAACAATCAAAAAAACAGCTTGACAACACATCAAAAATCGACCGAGGATCCTCCTCTGCCACGCGATGCTCACCTAGCCGCCACCCGGAACAACTTCCAATGGGGCTCGGCTCAACTAGTCAGAGTGTCAACTGGGGTAATAAACGAACACACCTGTAAAACTTAAAAGTGGTGTGCTCACTTGCTTAGTGAAACTTAACACTGGGTGAAACTTAAACCATACGCCACGACACAACAAATTAACATATAGGAGTCAAATACGCCAGAGCATATATAGATATATAACTGACTTTAGCTGTGCCATATTTATACTACAAAGAAAATTCTCATACATCATATGGCATAACATGTAATATGTGGTCTCAATAAGGAATACAACTCACTGAATAAAAATCACACCAAACCACATGAATTTACAGTCACAGAGATCCAACAAAACTATACTCTAGTCATCAATCACTCATCAACTAGATACCATCCGGATTCTAATCCCTGATGCACATAAGCTCAACCTGTTGATCTACAACGCCTTATAATCAAGTATACCGATAATCAACGCCTTATACCGAAGTATAAAGTCGATAAACAACGCCTTATACCGATTTATAAAGTCGATAAACAACGCTCTTATACCGACGTATAAAGTCGATACACAACGCTCTTATACCGACGATAAACCGATACACAACGCCTTATACCGACGATAAAGTCGGAGAACAACGCCTTATACCGGGACAAAAGATAAATGGAGTAAACAACGCCTTTGAAGAGCCACTTAACCTATAACCATCCCAATTCTAGGGTCATATCCTAATACTCAAGTCACCTCAAAGACACGTATAACTCTAGCCATCACCTCACAACAACCACAACTACTCAATACCCAACAATAGTAACGCAAATGTATAAAACGCCTCCCAATCACACCAATCATAATCGCCGGCCGTGCCATACAAATACAAAAAATGCCGACAAGGCTAATCAATCACAACGCTACAAGGCCTGAAACACGTAAGCTCGAGGAGCCGCCTACTACTTACCTCAAGCAAGAAGTCTTCTACGCCACATAATACCATCATATGTAATATCATGGTTCATATAATTTCAAGAATAACATATACTACATTCTGGCCACAATGCACACACAATATCTGTGAATAACACATACAATATTCTCACATAATCATGGCTCACATAACATTCAGAAATAACATATCCACCCGTGAGTTAAGTACTCACCTCTGCTAGCTATCACAAAAGTCCTCACGAAGAATGAGATCACGGAACGTGCCCCTTCCCGCGGTCAAGGCCTAACAACACCCAAAAGTATACCTGAACTAATACCAAGAATTACGTTTAGAATAAACATTACTTAACCTAACTAAAGATTTCTAAAACGGTCTAACTTAACGGATAAACCATCGAATTATAATCCCATCGGACACCACCCAATCGATCCCCTGCTAAATTCCATCTTATCGCTTTCTCATTTCAATTCAACTTCTAAGTCATTCTAATCAATCAGTTGGTCCATAATTAACAACCTATACTCCGAAATATCAGTTATAACTCAACTTGGAATTAACACTTTTTCGACATAACTCCCTTTAATCAATTTAAATCACCAATTTAATATCATAATAACTATAATAAGGTCCCAACATAACCTCCTACATTTAAAGCCTTAGAAAATATCAACCTAAAAAGTCAACGAAACCCAGGAAAGTCAACTCCGCCAAACGTCCTCAAACAACCTCTAAATCATGAATTTATCACTTATATACGCCATAGAACCCATAACAACTAAGATTCATCATAAAAATTGAACTATGAAAAAAGTCAGCCAAAAGTCAACCAAGAAAAATCACTCAAAACTCCAATTTCTACCTCAAAATCGTAGGAAAAGGAAGAAAGTCTTAAGAACCAAGTCGAGGATATTTATCAGCAACAAAGTGAAGAATCGGAAGAGAAAAAAATCTTCTTTGCTCCTAGGGGAATCTCGCCAAGCTCTCTAAAATGGAGGGACGACGCAGATATTTTTGTGTGGAATAAAGCCAGATGTGACAATGGATGACTTAGATTACTTTAACTCCCTAAGTCACTTAAAAACCGCATCGAAACGAGCTTAATCGAGGTATCTGACAACCTAACGATCTAACTAATCATGTTCTCGTTATTCTACTAAATTATAAATGTAATCCCACTCAAATTAAGCAAAATAATATTATCATCGAATCATTTATACTATCCCCGGTCCCAATCACGAATCTAAAAATTTAATTTAATTTTTTTCGTAACGGTTATTACATAACTCTATCCTATACGAGACGTTTCAAAGTTTGTTTATCAAAAACACAACTCTCTCGAAAGGTCTCACACTAATATGAATAAATTAATTTAAAGGTGAAGAATCATGTGAAATATCATTCTTGTGTTTCAAATGACGATAAACACAACCTTACTTACCACTCAACCAATGACACATCTAGTTAGAAATGAAATTATCTTGGTATATGAAATTGAAAAGATCTCATCCATCCGCGGTTTTGTCTCCACAAACACAATTCCTTAATTACGATCTATCAAGCACGCTTTTAAGATTATACGATGTTCCTCATTCTTTGATGATATACTACTTATATCGATGATACTTTTGACTCGTAGCTGATAGTATTCATATGGTCCTTTCCATACCTTATCAACTCTCGATGTAATTGATCCCAATGACTCAAATCTTTCAATGAACTTCAGAGTAAACATACAAACTAATTTAGATTAACTCTAATTAAGTCTAGTAAGAGTCGACTAGTTCATCTTTTCAAGATTATACTCAAGTCTTGTTCTCTTTTAATTAACTTGTATGTAAACATACAAACTTAATTTAGATTAAATTTAACCTCCCACTAAGTCTAGTAAAGAAAGGACTTAGTTCATCTTTTCAAGATTATACTCAAGTCTCGTCGAGCCATTATCACCGATATGGAAACGCAAGTCAAACGCGACACTCTTTTCTACTCTTAACTTTCTTTGTATCTGCCTTCCGCCTATCGCATTTGGCTCATATCCATGATTAAATCATGAAATAAAACTAGTGTTCTTATTAATCGATACCAAGACATTACAAATTTGACAACAAAATCATATCATGCGATTTTGTTCACTTGAACCAAAGTTCATGCAACGATCAAATGATTGGAATGAAGTCTTAAATATTTGTGGTATTTAAAGTTTTATCCTCTATTAGCATACAACCGATTGCAACGGGTTGGAAGAAGACGCTGGTTGTAACACTTTGTATCAATAAGTTGCCCGGATTTTTCCTTAACTGGTTTTATTTCTACATTATAAAGTCATGCATTTAGTTGTTCAATGAATGTTGAATAAAATAGGTAAAACTTAATGTGCCAAACATAATAGGAAATATGCAACTTAAAATAACAAATGTAGTTCAAAAACAATCCATACGTATTTTTACAAATGAATTGTAAATATAATACCCGCATTTCCAAATCTCACAAAATGTAAGGTATCAAGATCTACTATACTTAAATCCAAACTAACACCGCAAATATTTTGAATCCGCTTATAATAGTACGTTATCAACCAATTATGTAAAAATTACATAACTCCCTGCGGTCGTTAGCATACCATTCAAGACGCCACCCGACTTCTTTGTATCTCCGACAAACCCCCAAGTTAAGCATACCAATTAAAACCAAAATTACTTGGAATGATCATCCGAAAGCCCACAACGTTAGCCTTCCAAATCACTTCAACATGATCCATTGTCATATCTAAGTGCAAACCCGTAACACCGCCATCACAAAGGCCCGTGATAACGCAACCGATTTCACAACTTTAAATCGGGTTTCGACACGCTGTTTAAATTTTAAATTGGCGAGATTATTATTACTTTGCTTTTATTTTACCATGCAAATAGCACATAATCAAGCATAAGTGTACAAATATGAAAAATAAAACAAGTAATGCACATTCAAGAGAAGGAGCATGACTTAGGGGTCTCATTACATTTTCAAAACTGAAACTAACATTTGCCCTATTATACTTCTACTCAAGTTCGCCTTGAATTACAATTCAAATACACTAATCCCAACTTAGACAAAGATGCAAGTCATGGGAAGAAACACAAAGAAAAAATAAAATAAAATAAAATAATACGACTCAAACGGTCATATACAATAATACTATGATTTTTCATATTATATATTCATCAATCAATATATAAATCATGAATAATCAAAATTAACTAACCACAACACACAATCAAACTAGATAAAATATATTAAAATTGAGTAGGCTCGAGGCTACCTGTTGGGAATTCAGTATGAATTTAATTTGATGAACAATTCAATTCATACATCCCGATTCTTAAAATAATGTAAATTAATCTAAACATAAAATACGAACGTATGAATACTTAGAATTCTTACATTTAACGGAAGCGTAGCTGAACCCACCTCACAAAAAGCTCAAGGTGATTTCTCCTCCAAAGATCCTCTCCAATGCCTGCTCAACACCGAAAATATGTCCTCTAGATTGCACAATACCCGTTAGGGAAACTAACCGAGAACTCAACTTGCTGTAGCTCAGGATGAAATGAGAATCGAAGAGAAAATTCTTCCAATTTTCCAAGGGAGGGGGCGCTATCATTAGGGCGGAGGTTTTTATGATTCTTATGGTCATGAAAACCTAATCCTCTTAAATACCAAGTCCCAAAATTCCACCCAAGAACTCGTTAAGAAACTGGGCTTAACTCTGCTAACTTAATTAGACCGTTATGTATTCTAATTAAATAATGAGTTACTAGTAGTTGTTCTATTTTAATTAACTTAATGTCAATTAAAAATACTAACGAGTCACTACCTAATAGCTTATCAAGTTATTCATCGATTCACTGGCGAATTGATTAAAACTTCTGCAAGTTTAACCAATCGATGCTCACGTCACATTTCAATATACAAGTCTCATTTAATTTCATTCATGAAATATTATTCGAATATCATCGCGACCTTCTAGGCTCGTATAATAGTAAAGCTTGTATAATAATAATAATTGACCAATTACTATTATTATAACGATTAATGAGTAAGAGATCTACAATCGCTCATAACCCCTTAAATTATTATGAGAACCCACCTCATTGATTTCCAATGCATTCTTCCAAGCAAAGTTGAGAAACTTGCTCTTCCAAGAAAGAATTCTTCTGATTTTATCAACAATATTGACAAAATTTATTTTCTATTAAATGTAATGCCTAAGGAACTCCATGTATTTTACCAAAAGTATCCAACAGAGAATGTACGGATACTTTGCTTATCCAAAGCGAAGAACAAATATCATCCGTGGTTACATCATCCCAACGATGTCCTGGGGCTATTTCGATAAAATTCCTAGAAAACCATCGTGACTACGTGATTGTAGGCATCCTAAGAGAGAAGCTTTAACTTCATCTTCATGTAAGACAAGAAATTTATTAAAAGCGAGGGTGGCAGTTATATGGTGAGGGACGTGTATTTGTTGGAGTGAAAATTTGGGTCGTAAGGACATTTTGAATGCATCCTCAAAAATAATGATTTAAAAATGATTTTTGATTTCTTCTTTATTAGAGACGAGGATCCTAGAATTGTCTTTGAGTTCAAGGATGTTAAGCACTTTTGGTCTTATGCTTGACGTGAGGAAGAATCCTCGTATTTCATCTCTTCTAAATTGCCAAGTTTTGAACTTTTCTCCGCCAATATTCTTTTCTCTGGGATGGCGAGCGAGTCCAACCCGACTTTTTAAATTGACGTGAGAAGATTGATTAGAGGTCTCAGTTGGATGGTTTTGGTAGGTTGACAGCTTGTCTTGGATGTTTTTAATTTGAGAGAAGACGTTTTCAACCTTGTGTTTGTTCCAATCTTTGAAAGCTTTTTTTACATTTTTGGGTGATTGAAAGATTGTATGGGCGCCTAAGTTGAATTTTGAGGTGAAAGATTGTCCATGGACCGCACAACGAGAGGGTAGTTAGGTGTAGCGGAAAGGAAAGATTTAAGCCTGGAAAGGCCTTTGCCACTAAAGATTTGTCATTTTTGTCGATAATAAGAGGGATCATGATTAGATCTTTGGATGAAGGCCAACACAAGAGGAAGTCGGTAGTTAATTCAAATACTCATAATTGCCCATTGCTCGATCAAGTTTTTCATATATCAAATTGTCATTTCTGACACTGCATTTAAGAAAATCTCAGATCCCGCAAGGAGAAGTCTTCAATGGCAAGCTCATTAAGGAAGTTAAGGAGGTGAAGGGAGCCTAGGATGATATTTTTAAGGATTGGTGATTACTCAGAATGATAGAGAACCTGATTAAAGTCACCACAAGTTAAGCATCAGAGGCAGTGAGTGGTCGAGCGGTTAAGATTGAATTCCAAGTGTCTTCTCTGTGTTGGTGGTGTGGATGGCCATAAATACAAGCAAGATACCAAGAGCATTCAGTTTAGTTGTAATTTCAAAAAGTGATAGTTGTAATTTCAAAAAGGAGGAGGTGTTTGGAAAGAATAATGGTTTTAAAAGAGATGTTTGAGGAGAGGCCTATCTAAAGACCCCCACTATGACCTGCTGCATCAAAACCAAAAGAAAAAGGGAAAATAATTTTGAAAAGCCTTAAATTTGAAAGAGATCAATGTAACAAATAGTTTCACTAAGAAAACAAATGTCGCCTTGAATCAAGGTGACCAAAGATGCAAGTAAATGAATTGTAGAGTTTCACCGAGACATTTACGCCTTACGTAAATTTTTCATGATGGCATTTATGGTTGTTGAGGAACAACCACCCAAATCCTTTTAGGAGAAAAGAAAATATTGGACAAACAATTACGAACATAATTTGAGCAGTCTTTAAAAAATGGAAAGTTTTATGGATTAATCGTTACCTGCCCCTCGGGCGAAAAATTACGACGGATCGTATAACCGCAATTACCTCATTCAAAGCACAGCCACCGTACACACGGTCCAGTTCCTCATCAGCTTCATCATCTGCATCACCAACGTCCATTCCAATATTGCTACCAAGATCATAATCCAGGGTGATAGGCCTAGTTGGGTCCTCGTCCTCATCCAATCGAAAGCCTGAATTAAAGCCTTCATCATTGGCGAGTTTATTGTCAACTAGTCTTAAGGGTTCATCCTCATCGGTAACAAGTTCGAGGATTCTTCGACGACGGATGAATCTAGTCCCATTTTCGTCTATCATGTGCCATTTTCTCTTATTGATACAATTTCTTTCATTAAAGGATAATTTGATGTACTCTTTTAAGTCAACTTGTACACATATGAGTTAGAAGAAATGGAACTATCCGAATATTATGTTTAATTCGTTTAACTCCCACCTTGTTGCATCAACGATTATTATTATTGAGTAAAGTGATTGCACCTCTTTATTTATGCTCAAATTATTATTATTTATAAAATAGCGATTCACTAATAGTACTAACAAGTGACATGTGATTCCTTAATCATTCATTATTCAAAAGGTGCGGGTCATTAAAAGCAGTCAAAAGTTACACACAAGTCATGACCCCCTTAAAAACAAATTAAAAGTGAGGCTAATAAGATGAGATGATCACTCATCAATCCCAAACAAAAGGTCGAAGTTCCAAATTAACGCTAATCTCTAGGGGGTAAAATTCCACTTTTGAATTTCAATTGTGTAAAACTTGAGAAGAATTGTAAAAGATTCTTTAATTTAATTATAAGGTAAATATGATTATTTTAATAAGAGAAATGTATATTTACTTCTTTAGAAAAGTGGAGGGGTATATATATGCTTTTCTCAAAAAACTTTTCATTTTTATTTTTTCTTCATATCATTTACATATTAAGTTTCTAATCAAACGAGTAAAATAATTTGGTGTCCTAATGAAACAAATTTAGTGTCTATAAAAAAGAATGATTGAAAACACAAATTTTGAATTTGACAAATTATTGGCCTAAAACTCAATTTATAAACTATTATAGTTTCTTTTTCTTCATGTGGAAAATGTGCCATAATAATTCTAAAATTATTCAACAACTCCCAAAAAATTTAACTTACTTTTATTCTTTGAGATGCTCTCCTATTTAACTCGGAGCATCATGGAATTTGACTCCCCAATCCATATAGTCCATATAGTCCATAAGGCTCGTCATATCACCAATATCACCAATACCATTAATATGATTCCCACCAGTACTAAAATAAAGAAAAAATCTAACCAACAGTTATGATACCTACACTGACACTGGTTGGGACCTCCGGACAGTGTCACTATTCCTCCACACTGGTAGCAAAAGTATCCATTGCATCTACAAGCAACATCAGAAGGAAACCAAATAAGTTAAAAAATATATGATCCATGACCAAGATAAATATACAATATTTAAGAATTCGATACTTAATGATACTAAGATGAAAGTTAATTACAGATTACGATAAATATGGCGAAATTGCATTTTGGTTCCAGTAAATGGCAGTGTAGCACATTTAGTTTTCGAAAGTGGCTCAAATGTTGCATTATGATCCCAAAATTGACAAATATTGCACCTTCGATCATGTTTTGACGTCCAAACACATTTAGTCTTCGAAAGTGGCTCAAATGTTGCATTATGATCCCCAAAATTGACCAATATTGCACATTCAATCATGTTTTGACGTCCAAACAGGGACGAATATGCAATATTTAATTTGTCACTTAATATGATCAAAAGACACTCGTATGTACACTTTTAAGGACCAAATCTGCAACACTGCTATTTACTGGGATGAAAGTGCAACTACACCACACTTATTGACATCATACCTACAATTAACTTAGTAGATGAAAATAAAATAGTTAATTGTTTAGACCAAAAAGTGATTTTTTACTTTATCAATGTACTCTTTTGCATTGAAGTTTAAAAACTTCTCTAATATTATTATTTTGTCTCATATTATTCTTATTTTCATTGACTAATAAATTTTTTTCTACTAAAAAATAATAAAATCAATGATTCAGTTAATAAATTAATTTTAAACTAAACGATCACTTATATTAATATTGATGGATACCGAGCGAGTAGTACTCTATGTTGGGAAAAATTAACACAAATATATCAGCACCCAACCTATGAGTCTAATATGCTCTACATACTATCTGAACAAACAATAATACAACGGAAGAAAATACGGTAAGTAAATAACACCAAATCTTTATACAGGTTCCCCCCTCAAGGTACTGTTGCTGTTGCAGAATTACTAGAATGATCTCACAACGATTGTTACAAAGTCCTATCAAACTAAGCTCCTCCAATTGAGTAATACTTTATAATCTAGTATTCTCAATGAGAAATCTACACACTAGATTTAGCTTAAAATGATATACAAATGATACTAATCAAGTAGAGAACAACTCTAATGAATTTGGAACAATTGGAAAAAAGTTGAGAAAAAAAGATATTTTAGGATAAACCTAAAAAATGAGATCAAGTCTCATCTTATACGTCATCACCTGACCTAAGTCCCGATCTCTTCTGCTCCAAAAAGTGCCCGAGGTCGGGAGTTAGGTCGGGACTTGTCATCACCCGACCTAAGTCCCGATCTCTTCTGTCCTTCAGCTCAAATTTGAGCTTCAACCCAACACTCTATTATACCTGCATCTAATAGCGTCGTCGCAACCGCTAATACGTTCAACGAAGTGGAAGCAACGAGAACACCTAACCCACCCCATCTTTTCAGCCAACACACTGAAAGCATCATCGTTTTGGTCCCTAATTTCCCCACACTTAAACCCAGCATGCCATTGTATGTTTATTGCACTTAAAGCAAAACAATCTCTTACAATTGGGACACTTCTCTTTCTCCAATATCCCACCACACTCATTCACCACCAAAGCCGAACAATCCCTGTACGTGGACTCGCAAAGCAAATCACACCACTTGACGAAAACCGGGGGAGGAATAATGGGGGCAAAGAAGAGGGGGTCGAGATTATGGGGGCAGTCTGGATCCGGACATGGTATTTGGGACACATGTCTCCTAGCTTGGTTTGGATGTAAGTAATCACACATTCAATGCAGTAATGGTGAGAGCAGAGGTCTTTGTTTCTCATCTTCTTGTTTGGTGTCTCAATTGGTTCTATGCAGATTTCGCATGTGAGCTTTTCATCGCTTTGGGGCTCAACTACTAGTTCTGCTTTGTTTGCTTCTTGTTCTTGATTTTTTCTCCATGCATTACCCATATCTACTTTGGGTTTGCTTTGCTAATATTTTTTCCAGGAGATGAATTCAAGAGTTGTAGTACTAACTCATGGTAGTTACTCCGGTGAATTTTATGTGTATTCTATTATATATTATTAGCACACTACCTCTTGATCGAAACTAGTTGGAGTGATTGATTTTCAAAGTTTTCTCCTTATTTATAGGCTAAAATAGTTATCATCAACTCACCCAAAAATTTACCTAATAAATTTTCTTGATCACTAAGTAACCTTAATATTCTTGACCTTCAAGTAATCTTGACTTCTTGATCAACAGCTAATCTTATTTTTCTTTATCACCAAGTTATTTTATTTTCTTGGACACCAATTATTTTTGATGACCAATTTTTCTATTTAACAATGACAATTATATATTATTTTCATGATATCTAACATAAAAGATAACTTGTAATAATGTAACCAACACATTTGCATAATATACACTATTGGAAAGCCTTGACTACGATAAATTGAAATTCCGAAGCCAGTAAGATTAGCGTCAGACGTACTCAAACTTGGCATGTATGTGGTAATAAAATTAGCGTCGGGTATGGCATTGGTCTAGAGGCAGGTGTAAATTAAAGTTTTAGATTTAAAAATATTTATAAAATAATTGTATATTCTATACCTTATTATACCTCATTACGTGTCTTATATTATAATTAATTGTATATTATATTTTAATGATATCATTATGAGATAGTTATAAACTTATAATATATATACATAACAATTTTTGATACATGGTAAATGAGAATGAGTTACAGCCACAAATGTAACCACTTAAAACAATTTTTGATACATGCATGCTCATTGTTAAAAAATCTATAGACAGACTCACTTACTTTGTGGTAAACCATATATGCACACAACTTCAACCACCATATTTGCTGTAGATCTTGAGAGATTGAGATTTTGAATGCACTTGAAAGAGGACAGAATGCTAGCTAATAGTTGTCACCATTCATTTAAAAAATCATTCTTCATATATTTGCAATTAAAAAATCATTCTTTATATATTTACAAAAAGGTAAGCTTTGAATCTTTGATCTTGCTTAGTATACAGAATCAATCATTGGTCCTCTCTAATTTAATTTATTTTTCTTTGGTTGGTTGAGAGATACGGAGTAATTTTTATTACCACTATGTAATTGGAGGCCCCACAAGTACCCTCTCTAATTTAATTAGTTTCATATTTTCGTTGTGCGGATATTTCGTGGTGGTAGGTCAGGAAGGATATGGATGATAAAGGTAAAGGTAAAGGCGTAGGAGGCACTTGATCACAGAGGAGGAAACTTTGGTGGCATCTGATTCGCGGCGCATCGATGGCTCAGTATAGTGTATAGGCAGTAGGCTCCCCGTTGCCGATCTGCGGATGAGGCGGGTTAGTAGTGGTCATGTAGGCCAACTCCGCAGGCGGGCCTCGTATGCTGGTGGGTCAGCATGCCAGCCGTACATCCCGTTACGTTACGTCGTGGCAGGGGATGATGATGAGGTGATGTTGACTACGTAGCCGATATGTTGGCGATGATGAGACCGGTCTTGAGGTCGGTCTTGAAGCGGTGATAAGACGACATTTCTAATGTGGGGACACTTCACTTCGTTAGACACATCATGAGAGAAGAGACAGATTGCTGCTCCGTCGTCAGCGAGTAATTTGGTTAATATATTTTTAGTTGATTGTGAAATTTGGGTATGTTTTATTCATGTTATCTTGTTTTTTATTGTCAGATTGTGTGGAAAGGGGTACCTAGATTTTGGAGCAGCCCCGAGATACATTGTGCGTATTCGATTCTGGCCGAACTATAAAGACATCTGCAAGAAGGTATTGGCGAAAATATATGGGAGTCATTAACTTTGGTAAGTACTATTCAATTTGTTTACATTGAAATAGATTTGTCGGTGTGTTAATTAATTTGTACTAATCTTTTCTAAATTTTATTGTTACTTTGGTACATTGATATAGTTTTATTGTTTGGCTTTCGTTTTTAAAGATAGTTGATAATTTTATTGATAGTTGATACTTTGGTACATTGATAGTTTATATTTTTATTGGTACATTGATACTTTGATTGTTTTATTATTTAAAGATGTTTTAAGTTGATTACGCAAATATATTGTGTGTTTGTAACGTGTTTGATTATGTATCTGTTCATGTTGTGTTGTGTTGTCGAAATGTTTGCATTTGCAGGTGGTGTTGGGTGTTGAAAAAAGCTGGTTTTTTACGCGTGTGACAAATAGTGCGGGATAGCGTCGGGTAGATCTTGGAATAATGGCGTCGGGTTGGCGTCGGCCTTCATATATTCTCCAGATGTTGGCGTCGGGATTCATATATTTTCCACATATTGGAGTGTCGCGTCGGGTTAGCGTCGGAAATTTCTAAAAATGTGATCCATCTTGAAATTAAGCTTTTTGAGGCTTATTACATCTATTACATATATTATATTTGAATAATTTTATGTAATGATTGATATAGTGTTACTTGTCTTGCTAAATAAAGAACACTACATTAACTAATGTTGAAGAGATATGTAATGGTTTGTGTTTGTGAACATTGTGTATTGTATCTAATCATTGGAGCTTAAATCATCTTTATGTATAAACACATTAAATCTAATATAATTTATCCACACCGGACGTATAACAACGTACTATCGAATGTTATCATGTTCAACGTTGGATTAATTTACTGATTTAATTTCCATTTCACATGATAGAACACAAATAGCAACTAATGTGTATTGTATCTAATCATTGGAGCTTAAATCATCTTTATGTAGTCGATGTATGCAATTATAATGTAAAATACGTACGATTGACAAATATATGTAGATGGTAGCGTCGGTATGGCGTCGGCCCGGCGCTAATGATATATTTACAATTCAATATGCTGACCCGGCGCCAACCCGACTATGTTGATTATATAAGCGACAGTCGAGAAATAGAAAACCACTTAAATCGAAACTCTATTAGAACGATACAGCCATTTCTCTCGATTTAGGCATTCAAAAGGTAATTTTATTATCTCGGCTTAGTTTTCCGTCTAACAACGTCCATTGTTGTTTTAATTGTTATTCCTTTGTAATTAGTTGTTAATACATGAGTAGTAAGTATGTGTGTGGGTATATGTAAGAATATGGCGATGATAGGTGTCGTTATGGGATGGTTCTGAAACCAATAGTTATGGGATAGTTGCCTTGAATTCACTAAGTTATCGCCAACTGACTCAATTGGTTGCTTTGGTCAGTACTTAAATATAAGCAAGAATATTTTCAACGTTGAATTTCCTTAATCAGCGGCTAACTCGATGATGGAAGAGCATGCGAATGATTTCTATGAAGCGAAAAGATTGTTGACTCCTGTTCCTCCCAAGAAAATTGATGCATGTGTTATGTTACATGTTTTACAAAAGAGTAAGCGATGATAGGTGTCGGTTTGTGATGAGAATAGGTTAGAGGAAAGAAAAGAGGGGAATGACGAGCTTATAAGCGGGAAAGGTTTTGATATACTTACCTCTAGCGCCGCGTTTACAACGGTTGTATATGTCGAGGAAGACAGCCTCCACGACATGATATGGCACCATCGAACTCAAACAGATGATGGATGGATGGCCAGCGTCGGATGGCGCGGCGATGGAAGCACTGATGTATCGTATCGGAATTTTCGCCAGACGAAATGTTAAGTATTGGGTTGTGTTACGATGGACAAAGTCTTTTAGCAGTTCGGGCCTTGTCTCTTTCTTAACGGCGGTGTTCGTCTATGTATAATTTACCACGAGGATTGTGCATGAAGGAGCCGTCGCATTATCACTGAGTATACCTGGGCCAAATAATCTTGGGAGAGATATTGATATTTTCCTCAGACCCTTGATTGATGAGTTGAAGGTTTTGTGGAATACTGGTATTGAGACATTTGATGCATATAGCGGACAAAATTTCAACATGAGAGTTGCTTTGATGTGGACGATTAGCGATTTTCACTAACGTATGGGATGTTATCGATGGGCCGTGAGTGGATTAGCATGTCACGTCTTTGTATGGAGAATCTTGAGTCTTTTGCTATAGGAGGGTCATGCCCGATTTAATGTTTTATACGATATTATTGTGTTATGATTATGAGGAATGATATACATGTAATTGTTGTGTTATATGATTGTGTTTCTGTGGCGTTGAAGATTGCTGAAGTCGTGCTGACTTGAACTCCCAACTATATTTACAGATGCAGTGGCCTGTCGGTATTTATTGTGCGGTTGTGGCCTTGTCGTGATTGTGATTGATTCTGATTGTGGGATGTTTTAGGCGTAATGATGTATCTTGTTTGAGGTAGAGTAGTTGTTTGGGTTGTCATGAGTTTGAGGCCTTGAGTGTCGGGGGTGACCTAGGTTGGGATTACCAAAGGATTAGGTGACTCGCTAAGCTGGGATATGTGACCTTATTGGCACTTATCTTTTAGTGTATAAGTGCGGTGTGCTACTTAGTGTATAGAGATGTGGGTGTGCCTCTTTGTGTGTATAGAAGATGCTGATTATTACTTTATCTTGTGTGTATAAGTGCGGTGTGCCTTATCTTTGTGTGTATAGAGCGTGCCTTGTACTTAGTGTATGAGTGCTTTTTGGCCTTATCTTTGCGGTATAAGTCTGAGGGTGATTATCGATTAGTCCATTCCTGCGGAGTAGACGGATTGAGCATATACGTATTAGAGGTTGATATCTTTGGTGTTGGGGTTATGAGAGATAGGAGAGTTTGATGAGCTTTAGAAGTTTGGTAGTTGTTGAGTCTCTTGATGTCTTCTAGGGTGTGTGTTCTTTGAAACCTCACATGATATCTCTTGTGTATTCTGTATGAGACTTTCTTTGGAATTATGATGTATGACCTGATTAGATAGTCCTGGATATATGTATATTTTATTCGTATGTGGCTATCATTATATCGACTGTCTCGTTCTGTATGGTGAGTTAGCACGTGTTAAGTTTCATGAGCAAACTACGCCTTACCGCGTGGGCGGCATTTCATTTGTGCCGGGTTGTGGTGATGAGCGAGGCTGTTTGAGAGTTTTGTTGAGTGGCTAGGTGAACATCGGGTGGCGAGAGAGGATCCTCCTGGTCGATTTTGATGTGTTGTCAATTATTTTGATTGTTGTATTTCACATTTATAAACTTTAGCGTAATTTGTTGTCATTTTATTATTCAGGATCTGGTATGTATCATCTTTTGTAGCCTTGCCGGCATTACTTTATTTTGGGATATGTTGTGTATATATTTATGGGTTGGTCGTTTCGATATCAGTGATGGATTATAAATTTTAAAAACTGTTTTGATTTGGAAAACTTAATTGTGATCACATTTTTGGATGAAGCAGCGTGTTTTAAGCGAATTAGTCCATCGGTTTGGTGATTACGGTGTTCGGTTTAATGACTCGCCTCAGGCGTGCATTGGGGCGGATCGTTACAATTTTATTGTCCCGGAGAGCAGGTTTCGGATTCTTGGGTTATACGTGTGGATGTGTGTCATTTGTTTTTCGGCGAGTCGTTGTGGTGGTGTGCTTTGTAAAAATCGAGTCTTTTTCTTTTGTTGCGTGGTGGTGAGGATTCCACCAGTGCGTGGGCGAGGTAGGCGAGGTGCCCGGGGTAGGCACAGGGAGGCCGGGCTGGTAGGGGGTATAGGCTGTCGATGAGTGCAGGCGTGGACGAGGTCAGGAGGGTGCGTCTTACGAGCATGTTGAGGAGGTTGAGGTAGACCTCGTAGAGAGTGTGGTGCTTAGGTGGTCGGCAGCGGGGGTCAATTCGAGGAAGCGAAGTTGTTTGATCGGTTTTAGAAGGGATCCTCCGAAGTTTGGAGGGTTCGCAGGCCGAGCTATTGAGTTCGTCAGGGATATGAAGTCCATCTTTGAGCCGATGGGGATTGGCCAGGCGAGATGAGAGTGAAGTTTGCTACTTATGAACTTCACGAGGGGGTGCCGTATTTGGTGGGAACACAGTGCATCTCGGCTGAGGGGAGGTCGTGACTGCAGGAGCTGATTTGTTGGAAGGCTCTTCGGGAGAATTATTGCTTGGAGACCCATATGGCGGCCTTGGAGAGGCGATTCGTTGACACGGGGTTTGAGGTCGGTGGAGAATCGAGAGAGGCGGATTAGGTGATTTGTGCCGACTACTTCCTGATGTTTATCCGGTAGGCGAAGGGATCCAGGTTCGAGGATGGATGGCGTGGGAATACGTCACGGATCTATTTGATGGTTTTTACTAGTTTCCATCTTTGTGAGGAATGCGACCGAACATGGAAATGGAGATTAGCGAGCCGGATGCGAGTGGATCGAGGGAGGTCGACTGGACTTTCTTTCGGTGGGCGCCACATTCAGGATTCGGAGGAGGGACGGACCGGCGAGTAGATCTGAGGCGAGTCACATCGGTGCTCCAGGAGTTAGAGTTATTCAGCATCGCCTGCGGTGGGGCGCCTCGAGATTTGGCGGGGTTCCGAGTAGTCTTCCGGGGGTTCAGAGCGGTGTCATTTGTTACCGTTGTGAAATTGAGATTGGGCCTGAGCAGGCGGGTGCAATTGAGGGTGGTCGTATGTTGCTCGATGCAGCCCGGCCGGGACATTTGGCAAAAGATTGTCCCAGTTTATTAGAGAGAGAGGTGCTAGTGCGTCGACACCCAGATTCCCGGCACAATGGGAGGCGGTTATCGAGTCGTGGTGGTGGAATTCGGTGGCCGTGGAGGCCGGGGATCTGGTGTAGGACCTCGGAGGAGTGCGGAGTGGGTAGCGGCTGAGCGGAGGCGGTGGGGGCGGATTCACGCCGTTACTCGTTAGGAGGCATGATACCCCCGAAGTGGTGGCAGATTTTGTTGCGTATGATATTGAGGCCGGGGTGTTGTTTGATTAAAGAGTACATCATTCTTTTGTTTCTCGAAAGTTTTATTCTGCTTTATACGTATGGGGTTAAATGCGATTTTCTTGTCATGAAGTTTGAAATATCTTGAAAGCGAGAGAGATTTGAATTTGAGGCGAGAGGAGGTGGATGGAGTTCATCGATTGATTATGACTTGTTATTAGTACCGCCGGGGAAGACAAATGTAGTAGCGATGTCTTGAGTAGAAAGGGAAATCAAAGGACCCAGAGAGAGATGAAAGCAATTTGGGAGTTGGTTTGATGTGGGGTAGCGGCGGGGGATATTTTCGTCCATATGAGGGATTCGACCGGTACTTGTGGATGGATCTTAGAATTGAGGAGATGAAAGGCGCAGGTTGCTCGGTAGGGCATTGAGAAATGGAGTCGGATCAGATTTCACGGTTGATAGTGGAGCCTTGAGGATGAATGGCGGTGTGTAGTATTCGGATAGTAGAAGGAGATTCTTGATGAGCTCGCTAATACTCCAAGCGATTAATATGCCTTGGGTAGCACAAAAGATGTATCGTGACTTGAGGTGGGCATATTGGTGGCGAGGAATGAAGAGATCGCGAGTTTGTGGCAAAGTGCTTGGTTTTGTCGGCGGTGAAAGTGAGAGCATAGACATCCTGGCGGGTTTATTGCGGACTCTTCACATTCACAGTGGACATGGGAGAATATCGCCCATGAACTTGCATTTTGGAGGCTTCTAGGGCGTTGAGGCGACATGATGGGATTTGAATTTGATATGGATAGGTTATCGAAATTAAAACAGTTCCCTGCTATCGGATACGGATAGACACAGAAGTAGAAGATTTATGTGGATCGGATTGTGAGTTGGGGTTCGATTGTCGATTGTTTGGACGCTAGATTCACTTAGAGGTTACGGAGGGGTTTTCCGGGGAGGCAGGGGACTAGAGTGGAGTTAGGTACATGCTTTTCGTCCCAGGCCGATGGGCAATGCGAGAGGGCGATACGGACGTTGGAGGATATGGGGCTTGTGTTACGAACCTGGGGAATTGGGACGATGAATTGCCGAATGGGATTAAGCCTACAACACTTGACTTCCATGCTAGTATGGAGATGGCGCCATTTGAGGCATTGTATGGGCGGAGATGTCGCCTCCGGTTGTTAGAATGAGGTAGGAGATAGGAAAGTTTCACCGGTTACGAGTTGGTGAGAGTTCGGTAGAGCGGATGGTTGATTGACATTTGAGGATAGCTGGGATAGGCAGGAAGAACTATGCATATCATCATGGTAGACTTCAGCAGTTTGAGGTTGGCGACCGTGTGTTTAGAGGTATCTTCGTGGAAGGGAGTGATGCGATATGGGAGGAAAGGGAAGTTGAGTCCTCGTTATATTGGACCATTTGAGATCCTTGGGAGAGTTGGCTCCGTGACTTATCGGTTGGCGTTGCCTCCGAGTTTAGATCGGATTCATAATGTGTTCCATGTATCTGTTTGAGAGTATATCCACGAAGAGTCGCGTATTAGCCGTGCCGCCTCCGGTGGAAAAGCGATGAGGACACCAGCGTTTGAGGAAAAGACCGGTGGAGATTTTGGACCGGAAGAAGGTTTGAGGTAAGGCGGTGGCCTTAGTAGAAAGTCACGTGGAGGAGTCGGCGTGTAGAAGGGGCGACTTGGGAGCGTGAGGATGAGATGAGGAACCGTTACCCTTTCTTGAGTAGATGTGGATTTGTTGTTTTTTGGTATGGTATTTGTTTTGTATTTATTATATTTTCTTGGTTGTTTTGGGTTGTTAAATTTCGAGGTGAAATTTTATTAGATAATTAGATTGTAATAACGTGCGAAAAAAAAAAAATCTTAATTTTCGGTCGTGGTGGGACAGGGGGATAGTATAAATTAATTTCGATGATAATATTATTTAAATAAACAAATTTGGCGAATTACATTTATATTTAGTAGTGTTTGCCGGGGAAGAATTTTATCTTTGAAATGGGGTTCGTGGAGATTTAGGTACGATAAGCGGAGAATTAACCGAAGCAAAGGCAGGACTCGAGGTTTTTAAAATATCTTTGGCGTCATCTTCCCACGTCATCCTGGCAGCCATCATCTTCATTTTTCTTGTTTTGGCGAAATTTATCACTTAAAAAAATTTCATTTTTAAGATTAG